>JAJOZX010000656.1:10000-40000 GCA_023014485.1 Bathynomus jamesi | reverse complement strand
ACTTTATCTAAGATGTTCGACGTCTTCCAGAACGTTGTTTTTGTAAGTTTGCACAGTGCCGTCGGTTTCAAACTATATCTCGTATAGTGCAAAAATATTAGAAAATATCGCACATGAAGTCTCGAAAATAATATTATAATTTAAACATCTGTAACGTTTTTGTTTTTCAATTTTTTAAAAATAATTACATAGTTAGATTCAGGAGAAAATTCTTTATTAAAAAACATAAAAAGTAATATATTATATTATCCTCATAGCTGGTATTATCGAACAAAGTGGGATACATTTCTTTGGGACACGCTGTGTATATATATATGTATAAATAAAAATATAAATATATATATATATGTATAAATAAAATATATAAATATATATATATATATATGTATAAATAAAAATATGTTAAATATATATATATATATATATATGTATAAATAAAAATATGTAAATATATATATATATATATAATATGTATAAATAAAAAATATATAAATATATATATATATGTATAAATAAAAAAAAATATATATATATATATATATATATATATATATTATATATGTATAAATAAAAATATAAATGATATATATATATATGTATAAATAAAAATATATAAATATATATATGTATAAATAAAAATATATAATATATATATATGTATATATATGTATAAATAAAAATATATAAATATATATATGTATAAATAAAAAATATATATATATATATATTATATATGTATAAATAAAAATATATAATATATATATATGTATACATAAAAATATATAAATATATATATATATATATATAATATATATATGTATAAATAAAATATATAAATATTGTAACAGTGTTGATAATTTTGTTTTGTCGGCTAGCATAGAAAGCATTATTGTCAGAATTGTGAGATTTTGTTTTCTGTAAATCTTTAAGAAAAAGTGGAGTATAATTTAAGGGTTGATTGCAAAGGTTACCACCAGAGCGGAGGAGTGAGACGTCTCGGCCAAGTTTGTGGGTATTGGTGCTTTCCTTCTGGTTGAGTCAAAGGTCAGGTTCGGGTTTCGTCGATATATATATGGTCAAGTGTGTGGAGGCCTACCCACACCCAGAGTTCGACATTGCGGATTGGCCGTCTGTCATCCTCAGGCCATTTTAGCTGCAACAGATTACCTGGTGCACGTTCTTAGGCACGTTCGGCAGTGAAGGACTGGCCGACGGCACAGGAGTTCGTAGTGGGCTACCAACGAGGTGTTTGGCTGTATAAAGACTCTATTTGGTCTAGACCTTGGCAGACCTGCTGGAAGTGGTCTGGCGTGTGAAAAAAGAACAGAAAAGTAAACATTTATTTAGCCAGTGTTTCTGTACTATTATGCTTTAATTAAATTTGTTTATGAATTGATGTAAATACGTTTATATAACTTATTTCACTCTAATTATAATTATAAGGTTTGTTTTTAAAGGCGTCTGTTTATTGTTCCTTAGTCTTATACCTGTTGTCTTCTGTTATTAAGGTAACCCATCCCGAGATACCGTTGCCAGGGTTTTTGGTTTAATTTGGTCAGCAATATTGTATGACAGCCTTGGTCACCCGGCACGGTAACATATTTGGCGCCCAACGTTTTATATTTGCTTTTGTATTTTTTTCTGTAATTTCTTGGTTTTGCGTGGAATTGTGTATATTTACTTATTTTTGTTTACGGTTTTTTTTTTGTTTTAGCGATATATATTGCGTATATACTCGTATATTGGGTTTGTATTTTTATATTTATATTTTTTCTTGTATAAGGTTGTTATTTTTACACGCTCTTTGCCTATATATTTTAGGGGGGTCTTTTACAGGGTTCAGGTCTTGATTCTATTGTCCTTTCTGATAATTTTCGTAACTGTCTGGTGATGAAAGTAAACAGGCCTGCGCGTTAGAGGCAGTGTTTCAAGGAGAAAAATCGGGTGATTGTGGGGCAATGATGCATTTAATGAAATTTCAGGAGGCTTTAAGTCACGAATCGGTTAATATAGATGTGTGGTGTTTACCTTAGAGTCTGTTACAGAAGCATTGTAGTGTAAGCAAAAGGGAGCTATGACGAAACGTACGTCAGGGAAAAAGTGCAGTACCAGGTCAATAGAGATGATACATATGAAGAGAGTGACACGGAGCCTGATAAACGACGAGCGAGGCAAAATAAAAAAGTATCGCATGGGTCTACGGCAAAGACTCGTAAGTACACGACGGATGGTAGTATAGATACTGAGGTTGAAGAGGAGTCCCAACAGGGTCAAGGTGGTAGGTTTTGGTTGAAGAGGTTATTGGAGTTAGAAAACTCTGGAATTTCTCACCAGGAGGCGACTAACAGAATTTTAATAATAATAGCTGGTGAGCTTCTCGAGATTCTTAGGTATGATAAAAGGTTAGGAGTGTTAAGGCAGTTAAACCGTTAAGATTTGGTGTTGAACGTATTCAGATATTTGATGCATTTATAGAAAAACGGTACGCGGGTGAACAACTTGGTAAGGATAAAAACAGGTGGATAGTAGAGCTTAGGAATTTTCTAGAGGGACCAATTTTAAAAACCTATTACAGTGTTTATCGCCCGAAAGTGACTTATACGACCATCATAGCCCGCCTTAAGAACTGGTGTAAGGAAGAAAAAGATAACGAGAAGACTGAGTTACAGAGAGAGTTTTGGCGCATGGAAATTAAGAAAGGAGAACGCTACAGTGATTTTGCCCTAAGATTGCAAACAACTTACGAGGCAGCAATTCCTGAAGGTAAACGCGACGTGGAGACTTTGAAAGGTCAGTTTTTGAAGTCTGTTCCTTCTAAGGTAGCACGAAGAATTAAAATTAGGCTTGGAACTGAGAGAGAGTGCCAACGTCAAATGGAAGGATATGGTAAGGTGGGCCCTAGATGAAGACGAGCTTGAGGTAGAGAGGAGAAGGTACGTAAGGATGATGCTATTCCGGTCTGGACTGCCTTTCCTGAGAGTGGTATGAACATGAATGAGGATTCTCGAATGTCGTATGCTGGTGCGGTTAGGCAGGGTAAACCATGGATGCATGAGCAAGGTAAACAATGGATGCATGGACAAAATAGGCCTTGGATGAATGACGTGTCAGGAACAGGCGCACAAGGTGAGAAGGTGGTGGTCTGTGTCATTTCTGTCGTAAATCTGGGCATGTGAAGAAGAATTGTTGGAGGTTGAATGGTTGGTGTTTCGCGTGTGGGAGTGACCAGCACATGGTGAGTGACTGTAATGTTAGGGGTGAATTTTGGGAAAAGACCACAAGGCCATGGAAAGAAACCTAAATGTTATTTGTGTGAGGAAGAAGGGCATGTCATATCTAGATGTCCTATGCTCGAGAATGCGCGTGAGAATGTGAAAGAGAAAAAGTTGATAGACGGTAATAAGGGAAACTAATTAGCCCGGCTCTGGTAATCACGAGTCGGGGCTGTTGATCGAGGCGTTTGAAAGTGAGGATGCGAATAATAAGATTTTAAATTTGAATCCCGAGGCTGCTGAATTTATTTAAGTGAGCAGATGGGTGAAAGGGGGCAGGTAAGGGAGCAAATATCTTTGCCGCAGGTAGTACGTCGGAAGTGTAAAGTAGAAGGTAAAGTTGACAGTACGGTGGTGTTGCTATGGGGATGACTAAAAGCAATAATCAAGAGCTTGAGGCACAAGACTTGATGGAATTGGTAGTGCATTTGAATGGAGTTGGGTGGTGGCAATGATTGATTCGGGAGCACAAATGGGTGTGATAGATACTAACCTTGCCACGAGTTTACTTGAGTTGTGTATGGAGGAATGCAAGATAGGCTGCATGGAGTTGGGTGGAAAGTGAGGGTATATTAGTGACAAAGAAGCTCGAGTGAATGTGAAGATACATGGTGTGAATTATGGAGAGAGTGAATTTTTGGTAGTTAACAATTCTGGTCAACCAGTAATTCTTGGGATTGATTTCCTGGTCAAAAATAAAATTAAACTTAATGTGGGTAGAAATGCTTTAAAAGGGCTAATGAAAATGATGAGCAAGAGGAGCTGTATGTGGTGTGAATGTGAATAAATGTTTGAGAATGGTCTCTTATGTTCCAATTTGTATGGCGAGAACGTGATACTGGAAGAGGATAAATGGATTAGAGTTAAAGTTAGGAGGCCTCATAATAGTTTTAAACCACGGGAATGTTGTGGGGAATGTGAAAGGGACGACGATGATGTGTTATTTTCGATGGTGACTCTGTGAGTCCGAAGTTTGATAAGTTATTGAGAGTTTGGCCTGGCTTTGATTAACTGGGAAAGTGAAGAGAGTTTTAGTTTAGTGAGAAAGTTGAGACCTGGTAGATTAGGATTAAAGAAAATGCAAGGATTACACTGCTATTCAATGGTTGATAATGCAAAGTTGGAAGAGCTCGATAAAGAATTTACTTACGCGTGAACACGTAGTACATGAAGCAGGTGGAATGAACGATTGTAAGGAATGGGATGAAGAATCCCTTCAGAGCAAAGTGTCTTTGTCTGATGTGATTAATGAGCAAGAGCTACAGGTCGTTTGGGGTGTGTTGTGGAAACACAGGAATGTTTTTAGTAAAAGTGACTCGGATATTGGGCGCGCACGTATGACTCCATATAAAATTGTATTGAATGATTACACTCCGATATACCAGTAGGGCGGGTCATACTATGCATTTTTTTTAAATCAATGGAGAGGGGTGTTCAAATGACATATTTTGGTGTATAGAACACAATTCTGAAGAAAATATTTAATTCTGATAACCCTAACCTACATCATTTTGCAGTTGATTATTATAAAATTGTTGATTATTTTACTATTGTAGTTACCCCAGAATATGTCTTCTCACGTTTTCTATCATGGCTGCTCACGTTATCTCTCATAGAGCATTGTTCTAACTAATTCATATAAACACATATAATGTAATTCATACAATAATAATAATATTTAAATACTCAAATAAAGGTGTGCCATTCCACTTAATTGTAATTATCATACAGTTTGGTATATGAAATATTTTGACGGTTTTCTGGCGCGCATAAGGCCATTTTCTGAGCCACCTTTCTCAGAGGCTAGAATGTAACGTTTCAGAACATTCTAAAACGTTTTGTGAAATATTTGAAGTGACTCATGATTTATGAAGCTATTTTACCACCTCGGCTTGCAGTAAGGGGATAGATTTAGTGATTTCTACTGATATTTTTTTTGTTACTGTTCACATGTGAGTATTATTCTGTTATATTTAGAAAAAGCTATTTCTACGCATATTATAGTGATACATTGAGCAAAATTTAATTAACAACTTTGATTTGAGCTAAAATTAGGTGGTTCATTTTAGTACAACTGAGCAGTATGAGGCCTATTTCAATGTTCTAAAGAAAATTTTTAGGATGTGTTTCTTTAGTTTTTTTAGAGTACGTGAACAAATTATTTGCATTACAGACAACAGATAAATTAGCATTTTATAACATTTTGAAACCAAAAAAGCATAATGTGTTTAGCATTTGCAGATAAATTTGTTCTTGCCCATTCAGCTCTTTTTTAACCAAGAATTTTGCGCTGAAAAGAGTTAATACCTGTCTGTACTGGATACTTAACTGTTGTATTATTGTTTTATTTCAGTGTGAACTCATTAAGAAAATGGCTCAAGTCAGAACAAGGACCCCCCAAATAGGGGGTCCTGATCTACCAGAGCACAAGAGACAGTGAGGACATTGAAAAGGCAGTGGATGGAAAGGAAGGCAGAGAAAAGGAGAAGGAGCAAGGAGGAAAGTGCTGCAGTAGCAGAGAAGGCAGCCAGGAAGGATGTTAAGAGATTTTTGGCAGATGGTGATGAGGATCTGGAATTGGAGAGACTGCCTCAAGTCCCAGAAAAAGGAGGTGCTGGATATTGTGATGCCAACTGTGAGAAGATCTTCTTGGTATGCCCACAGTGAAGTCATCCTCCAAACCACTACTCTGCTCTGAGGATCAGAAGGAGAGGATTGAAGGGGTGGAGAGAATCCTGGCCATCAGGGGAGAGGGGGACCCGGACACTCAGCTGGGGGACTCCTCTGTTAGGAGCAGAAGGACACCTGACATCAATTGTGATGCTTCCAGCATCGGTGACTTGATCAGCTGGTCAGAAGGTGTGTCAGAGCCACCTCTCACCTGCTCTCTAAGCACCTCGGAGGTGAAAACTTCATCAACACCCGCATGGAGGTGCGCAACTGGCCTTGCCACACACAAAGCATTGACAGGGTGTTAAAATGGTGACTGAGGCTTCTGCTAAGTACTTCTCACAGGAAAAGAGGGATGGAGGGATCAGGGCTCAGGAGACCAGCAGGAAGCTGATGTCCAAGTCTGAGTCAAAGCAGGATTTGTGCAACCTGGCAAAGTTCAAGATGTCAGGAGAATGATCTTTGTAATTATATCCAGTGATATACATGCAGTTCACCTATTAATAAATATATGTAAAGTTGATTTGGCCTTGTCAATATAAATGATTTACCTTATATCTTTTAATATATTATAAAGGGGTTCAAAAGGGTAAAATTGGCAATTTAGAAATACAAAATGATGTAGGTTAGAGTTATCCTATCCAAAAATAAGCTCATATTTGAATTCCCCATGTAAAAAACACATAATTTAGACACCCTGATGGTAGGATTCCTTCAGATTCATGTTGTCACCTGAGTACGACCCGCCCTAATATACCAGCGACCGCGTAGATTTAATAGAGAAGCGAATGAGGAGGTTGAAAAGCAGGTTAGAGAGTTATGTATGCGTGACATTGTGGAGCCCTGTGCTTCTGAATGGAGTTCTCCTATCGTGCCAATTCGTAAAAAGGATGGGTCTATACGATTATGTGTAGATTATAGAAGACTGAACGTGGTTACTAAAACAGATAGATTTCCTATGCCTAATTTGAGTGAAACGGTGTTTAAGGTTGCATGGTATGAAGTATTTCACTTCCATGGATTTGCTTCGCGGTCTAACAACGGCTCCAAGTGGGTTTCAAAGAGAAATGCAGAGAATTTTGAATGGTTTGCCTTGGTCGCGGGTGGTAGTGTATATTGACGATATTTTGGTTATGTCCGAGTCCTTGAGCGAGCATATTGAGTTGTTGGACAAAGTGTTAACGCGCTTGGAAGAAGCGGGAATGAAGGTCAAACCGAGTAAATGCCAATGGGTGAAGGAAGAGATTAAATTTTTGGGTCACATGGTAGGACGGAACGGTTTATCTAAATTGCCTGAGTATGTGGATAAAGTCACTAATTTTGAACGACCAAAAACGGTGAGTGACTTGCGTCGGTTTTTGGGATTGATTAATTTTCAAAGAAAATTCATTCAAAATTGCTCTGGTATCTCAGCACCGTTGTGTGAAATTACTGGTAGAAAGGGGAAAGAAGTGATTGAATGGACGGAGGAACGATTAAGTGCATTTGAGGAGTTAAAGGTACGTATGAGAGATGCTGTATCGTTAGCTTTCCCCGATTTTTCTGAAGGTGCGGAACGAATGGAATTATATGTCGATGCAAGTGGTGTGGGAATGGGTGCTAGTCTGTGTCAAAAGCAAGATGGGGTGGACAGGATAATAGCTTACGATTCACATGCATTTTCACCTGCCGAAAAACGGTATTCGACCATAGAACGTGAGTTAACTGCATTAAGGTGGGGTATAAAGGCATTTAGGCCATTTTTATTAGGTCGTAATTTTATCCTCTATACAGACCATCGTCCTTTGGTCTACCTGCATAGCATGAAGATGATTGATAGTCGTTTGGCAAGAACGTTAGAGGATATAAGTGAATATGATTTTGAGATTAGATATAAGGCAGGTCGTGAAAACATTGTGGCAGATGCGTTGTCTAGATGTTGTCAAGGAGTCATCGAGAATGAATGTATAATAAATGGGGATTTGGAAGGGCTGCCAGAAGGGTTGAGGATGATTAAGCGTGTTCAGGGAGGAGGCAACTCTTTGTATGAAAGTTTAAAAATAGTGTTGGATGAAAGGAGAATACCTAGTGTCCTGATAGTGTGCAGGGTTTAAGAGAGTTGTTGGCAGACACATTAAGTAGGAATTATAAGAAATATGGGTTCAGTAGACGTGGCAAGGTGAAGCATCTTCGGTCCCTTCGAATATGTGGAACACTGCCTGTGCTAGAAATGTTGTTGGTTGCTAGTGATTTGTTTGGGGTTGAATTTTCGGTACATCATGGTACATGTTGTACAGTTGCGTATGTGGGTCCCGATGTGAAAGAGAGATCAGATTTAGTGAGTGTGCATTTGCAGTGTTTGGCAGGTGTGCATTTTAATCCAGTTTTGAATGACGGAACGTTTGACTGTGAAAATGTTATTGAAGGAGTGGAATGGGATGATTGCAAATTGGAAGGACAGATCAGAGAAAATGGAGTACCGTTAGAAAGTAACAACGAGGAGGTGCAAATGAATTTGTTTATGAAAGAGAGCGAATCTAATAATAGGTATTGTTGCGGTCACGATGGGGCTTTTGTCGCTTGGACAAATATTCGTATTGACGGTTACACTTACTGTGCATTTTTGGATACTGGTTCAGCTGTTAGTTTGGTACGAGAATCTGTGTTTGAGGAGGCGAAAGTTCAGGAGTTTCGAATGAGACAGTTGGGTATAGATGTGAAACTGAAAGGAATTGGATCAGAATGTGTGCATTCGCGAATAGGTATAACGTTAGATATTATGTCTGACAAGCAGGTAGTGACAACACCATTGGTTGTGGTACCGGATAACTGTATTCCTGGTTGTTTTCTGTTAGGAATGAATTATTTGGTTAAGGCTAGTGTAGAGTTAGATTTTGGTGAAGGGTTATTAGTCTATGGGACTGTAGGGCAAGCAGTGGATATTTTTAATGTCACGGTTGGATTAGATGGTAGAAATGTTGAATCGGAAACTGAGGATATTCGATCAGATGTGGAGATAGGGGATGGTGATGTAGATTTGAGTTATAGTGACAGTGTGACGTTCAGTTTAGTTGAAAACATGTTAGCCAGGGATGTGGTTCTGAAGTTACAAAATAGATCTAATGTAATTAGTAGATTGAGAGAAAAGGTTGCAAAGGGTAGCACAATGGTGGAAGACCGTATGTTGGTAGAGTTTAGACGATATTTTAAAGACTTGGTAGTGAATAATAAAGTTTTGTTTAGAAAAATCAGTGAGAGTGAGTTTGCTGTAGTAATAGGCTTTAGGCAGTTAGTTCACGTAGTTGTTATGTTTCATAACCAGTTAGCCCACATTGGAAGAGATAAGTTATTGCATGTAGTTTCAAAGTATGTATGGCACCCTAAACTATATATGATAGTCAATGACGTGTGTAGAACGTGTGAAAGATGCCAGAAGATGAAGATTGGTCACCAAGTGGTATATCCCCCAATATGGAAGATAGAGGTAAAGGTACCCTTTGAACTTGTAGCTGTAGATTTGTTAGCCTTGCCTAAGACACCGAGAGGTTATGTTGCATGCTTAGTTGCAGTTGACCATTGTAGTAAATGGGCAGTAATAAAACCATTGAGAGATAAGACTGCCAAATGTGTAACTAAAGCTTTTGAAGAGCATGTCTTACCCAGTTTTGTACGTATTCCTTCAAAGATTCTTTCCGATAATGGAAAAGAATTTAGGAGCGAGTGTTTTACTACTATGCTAGAAAAATTTGGAATTGGGCATGTGTATAGTAGTCCATATAAACCTGCTGCGAATGGTGCAATAGAGAGAGTGAATAGAACGTTAGCGGAATTCTTGAGGAATTTGTGTGAAAAGGGGTATGACTGGGATGTTTGGCTGCCTAGAGCAATCTTAGTCTACAATAACACGCTCCATGCGGAAATTGGAATGACTCCGGCTGAGAAAATACTGTGTGAAATTCATGAGAGAGGGAAAATGTTACCAGTTACACAAGAGGAACAAATGCAGTGGCGGGAAGGCCATCCTAATTGGGTACCGTATGGGAAGGGTGTGAAAGTAAAGAAAAAGATTGTAACAGTTGACAGATCATTGGAAAGAAAGATGGAAGGCAGGTATGAAGGTCCATTCACAGTGGTGGAAGTGTTGTCAAGGGGTATGGCTTATGTAATTGAGGGTCAAGGAAGACGAATGAATGTCCACTTTTCTCATTTAAAGTTGTGGGTGGATCCGCCTTTGTATCTTCGTGAATACTGGGAGCGACAGAAAGGTGTGTATGAGAGGTTAGAGCCTGAGCGGGGATGTTTTGAAGGGAAAGGCATCCTTATGTTCATGGATCGAAAATGGATTCCGGTATTAAATTTGGGTACAGGTATGATGGTGAACTTCAGAATCCGAGGAGTCTTCAGGTGAGAGGCAGTTAATTTCCACCAGAGTAAGACAGAACCCACCTCGTCGAATTCAGTGGAGTACGTGCAAAAAGTTGGCTGTTTGTAAGGTTAACCAGGTAAAGGTGGCTCATAAGTCAATTCAGACAGAATCCAGTACAAGAGAGGTGGCAGTTCAGGTTGAAGGAGGAAGTACAGCTTCCATTTGATTTCGAGATGGGGGATTGGTTCGAGACGTTCCAGGAGGATTTCAGCGATTTTGGAGAGGACGAAGAAAGAAGCATAATAGACGAGAGGAGATGGAGTGAGGCTTTAGACTTGTGTAGTAGTAAAATAGAACATGCGAATAGTTTACCTCAAGTGAAAGAAGCGTACACGTTATGCTCCTCGGAACTAATTTTGAGTGAATCTGAGGATGGACATATAGAGAGGAAAGAGGTAAGAGAACAAAATACCGAAGTCGATATTAGTGAGGTAGCCATGAGATTAGGTATAACGTCTGGGGAGGAGAGTGGAAATTTTACTATTTTTTATAAAGGTTTATCAGAGACGAATAAACAAGAGGGCAAGAGAGATGAGGATCTGAATCCTGATTTTAAACGGGTTACAAGATCAAAATTATTATTGCAAGATTTACCATGGGTCCAGGAGCGTGTATTAGAATACGAAGTAAAACGAAAAACAAAATCTAAAATGTTAAAGGACGGCAATAAGTCAGCGTAGGATTTGAAAAGATACAGGTTAAATAGTTTTTAACTTTTGTGGAAATATTTTTAAGTTTTTATTAGTTTTCCTTAAGATTGGTTTCCAATCTTGAGAGGGGAGAAATGTAACAGTGTTGATAATTTTTCCATTGTTTGTAAATGTATTCTTTTTATAATTTTTGTTTTGTCGGCTGGCATAGGAAGCATTTATGGTCAGAATTGTGAGATTTTGGTTTTCTGTAAATCTTTAAGAAAAGTGGAGTATAATTTAAGGGTTGATTGCCAAGGTTACCACCAGAGCGGAGGAGTGAGGCGTCTCGGCCCAAGTTTGTGGGTATCGGTGCTTTCCTTCTGGTTGAGTCAAAGGTCAGATTCGGGTTTCGTCGATATATATATGGTCAAGTGTGTGGAGGCCTATCCCACACCCAGCGTTCGACATTGCGGATTGGCCGTCTGTCATCCTCAGGCCATTTTCCAGCTGCAACAGATTACCTGGTGCACGTTCTTAGGCACGTTCAGCAGTGAAGGACTGGCCGACGGCACAGGAGTTCGTAGTGGGCTACCAACGTGGTGTTTGGCAGTATAAAGACTCTATTTGGTCTAGACCTTGGCAGACCTGCTGGAAGTGGTCTGGCGTGTGGAAAAAGAAAAGAAAAGAAAACATTTATTTAGCCAGTGTTTCTGTACTATTATGCTCTCATTGAATTTGTTTATGAATTGATGTAAAAGTTTATATATTTTACTCTAATTATAATTATAAGGTTTGTTTTTAAAGGCCTCTGTTTATTGTTCCTTAGTCTTGTACCTGTTGTCTTCTGTTATTAAGGTAACCCATCCCGAGATACCGTTGCCAGGGTTTTTGGTTTAATTTGGTCAGGAATATTGTATGACAGCCTTGGTCACCCGGCATGGTAACAGTATGTATAAATAAATATATATATATATATATATAATATATATATATATATATATATATATATATATATAAATATATATATATGTATAAAAATATATATATATATATATATATATAATATATATATGTATAAATACAAATATATAATATATATAATATATATATAATATTATTATATATATATATATGTATAAATAAATATATATAAATATATATATATATATGTATAAATAAATATATATAAATGTGTATATATATATACATATATGTATAAATAAATATATAAATATATTATTATAAATAAATATATATAAATATATATATATATATGTATAAATAAATATATAATAATATATATATATATGTATAAAAATATATATAAATAATATATATATATGTATAAATAAATATATATAAATATATGTATATATATATATATGTATAAATATAGATGAAATGAAATGAAATGAAATGAAAAGGTTTATTGGCAGACTATAGTCCATATGACAAATATTATTAATTCAATGACAGTTCATACACTAAGGATAAAAATATATACAATTGATTAGAAATAATACTGCACTGTCGAAGTTAAGTGGAGCTACAGACAGACGTTTTCGTACCAAGAAGTCCATAGCTTAGAGGATAAATGGCAGGACTCATGGATAGCTTGGATGATCGGGTTGGTTGATTTTTTAATTCTTTGCATTAGACTGTGTTGAGCACGTCTTGTTACCTCCGGGATGCTCGAAACATTGCGGGTAGCAAACATTTGCGAAGCTGAGCATCTCGGGGGTAATTTATGTAAGAGTCTAAAAAACCTTTTGTACAGCAAATTAAGGGTTCTGCCAGAACCTTTTTTATAATTCACCCAGAGTTGCTGACCGTATATATTACTGCAGAAAGTACGAAAGAGTGTGTCTTAAGCTTCACTTGTACATAAACGAAAGTTCCTTATGGTCATATTCGCTTTAGCACACAGGCTTCGAGATTGTTTTCTTATATCCGAGTCATCACTCAAGGAGCTGGTAATAGTTTGACCCAAATACTTAAACTCTTGTACTTCCTCAATTACTTCACCATTCATTTTAAACCTTATATCAGCTGGCTGATTACAGCTTTCAGGATGAAATTGCATAACCTTAGTTTTTGTAACATTAAAAAGAATATCATGTTTCTGCGAATACACTTCGCAGACATTTAGTAGCCGATCCAGACCTTTAACAGAGGGACTTATTAACACCATATCAATCATATATCATCGGCATAAACTAAGTTATTTATCCTTGTGTTATCTATACAACATCCTACTGTTGCCTCATTAAGTGAAGCAATTAATCCGTCAATATACACATTAAACAGCATAGGGGAGAGCAAGGAGCCTTTTCTCACCCCGCAAGAGGAGCCAAAACACTCGGATAGTACATTGCCCCACCTAACAGTGAAAGATTGGTGGGAATACCAAAATTTAATAAATTTAATATGTACATGGGAACCTTCCTGTCTTCTAGTTTTTCAAATAAAATATTGTGGTTCACCGTATCATATGCCTTACTTATATCAAGGAAACAGCTATAAATGATTGAATTACTGTCAATGTATTTAGATATTGTTTCTTTAAGTACATAGATACACAGGTCAGTTGAGTGGGACCTTTTAAAGCCAAACTGATTAGGGATGTCCATAGGAAATCATTTAATCAGAGTAACAAGAGTTTTTCTAGTAGTTTTCGAGAAGCAGGAAGCGACAGCAATAGGCCTGTAATTATTGCTGGACAGAATGTCTCCCTACTTATTTTTGACCAGGGGCAAGATATATATCCTCATGAACTCTGCAGGGATATAGCTATGAGCAAGCATGGCTGATAGGAGCAATGATATATGCAGACATACTACGTCATTTGCATATTTTAAGTGCTCATTCGATAAGTCATCTACCCGTGACGCAGAAACAGTCTTTAACTCTTTAATTAACCTCTTTACTTCAGAAAATGATATCAAAATATTTTCCCTTGTCCCTCCCACAATCGTTTCGCTGCATATATATAAATATATATATATATGTATGTATAAATAAATATGTATATATGTATGTATAAATAAATATGTATATATGTATGTATAAATGTGTATATGTATGTATAAATGTGTATATGTATGTATGTATGTATAAATGTGTATATGTATGTATGTATATACAGGGTGTCCCAAAAAAACTATATACTCTTTATAGCATCATATAATTTTTAAAAAACCCAAACAATATATTGTTATAGCAATTGCCAATGAAAGGTAAATTAGTAATCTAAGTGATAAAAATGTTATAGCGAGTTGTTTGCATATAAAATTTAATTAACTACGCCAAGTGCTCAAAATGTTCTCCGGCGGCAAGTGTTGTGGGATATAGGGAGACAGCATCTTGGGTTAGGGGATACTCTCTCTACTTACACACCGCATTTAAAGAGATTCCTCTGCCGAGCGGTGACCCCCATAGTACTGTGAGGTATTCAAAAACTCATGATCTTCACTTGCCCCACAAACACCTTGAAATGGGAGACCCAAAATGGGTGCACACACATTTCTACATTACTGTACAGTCTTTACAGCCACACCTACACTTTTCCTCCTAAGTATATATATTATAATGTATATGGTGGTAAATTTTGACTTGGTCCGTAATCGATATGGACCGTGACTTATTTTTGGTTGGCAAGGTAGTAGTATTGATGGATACCGTAATGAAATTGACTGGATTCTTTGGATCTGATATAGTTGCATGTCGGTTATAAATAGATATAGAGTGCAACATATTTTTGGATAGTAGTCTATTATGACTTGATCCGCTGGATCCAGAGATTCTATCTTTAGTTTTAAATCGATAATTAATTAATTAGTTTTAAATTGATAAATATTTAGTTTTGCAAAAATTGGTCCTTGCCAATGTACAGGCAGTTGTTACTTAAATTTTTTGTTCTTGTGGTTCGGAACCCACGTAAAATTGTAGGCCCCCTCCGCCACCACGGAGGACATACACAATAGACAATTACGAACACAGTTAGGTAGACCAGCCATGAGTGGATCCTACGGTCTTTGTTGGTCTGAAACATTATAACATTATATAATATATATACAATATATATTATATATATAATATATATATATATATATGTAAAGAACGACACTTGTGTAGAAGAACGTTCCGCACAAGATGAGGAGGGAGAACGAACAATGAAAAATGAAGTAACCACCCTGGAATCGAACCCGGGATCTTCCGATTGCCGGTCAGATATGCTATCCACTACACCATGGGCCTCGATTAATCAGTAGTCGTAATTCTCCTACATACGAGCAGAAACCAATGGCCTGAGGGGGCACCTTTGCATGCCGTACATATATATACACATTTTAACTGCAAACAACACAGAGTATAATTAATGTAAGAACGACGCTTGTGTAGAAGAACGTTCCGCACAAGATGAAGAGGGAGAACGAACAAATGAAAAATGAGGTAGCCACCCGGGAATCGAACCCGGGATCTTCCGATTGCCGGTCAGATATGCTATCCACTACACCATGGGCCTCGATTAATCAAAGTCGTAATTCTCCTACATACGAGCAGAAACCAATGCCCTGAAGGGGCACCCTCGCATGCCGTACATATATATATATACATTTTCTGCTCGTATGTAGGAGAATTACGACTTCTGATTAATCGAGGCCCATATATATATATATATATATATATAGCCTATAAGCCTGTCTCTACTCTTTATAATGTCTCCTACTCTAGAAGTAAACCACAAGGGCTTGTTGTTTACTTTCGCACGCTTAATTTTGTACGGTACACATTCCTCATTTATAGTCCTAAATACTGTTTCGAACGATTACCACATTAGTTTTGTGTTGGAGTTTCCCATTACGTTTTCCAAATTGACGTGTGACAATTTATTTCGAAATTTACTAAAGTCTGCGTGCTGGAAGTTATGAATTTTAGTCGAGTTAGCTGGTTTCGACTGACTTACTGAGAGGACAAACTCTACCATATTGTGATCGCTATTGCTTAACGGTTCTATTACTTGAAGATCAGTAATTAGCCTATCATCCGTAGTTATTACTAAATCTAAAATACTGTCCAACCTCGTAGGTTCCCCAACCTTTTGAATAAGAAAGCTATCCTCGAGAAAATTAACTAAACGATTACCTTCCGCGTGTCCCTGCATTGTATCGTAATTCACGTTGGCGCAATTAAAGTCACCCATAACTAAAGCCTGCTCACTACCGATTATTTTCTTTAGTTCACGATATAACGCTTCGTCCGTATCAGCTATTTGATTAGGGGGCCTATATATAACCGCAACAACAAGTTTGAAATCGTTCAATTTAAGTTCTGCTATAGTCGAATCTATCGGTTCTGGAATTGTGTGCTTTACTTCTATGACGTTCGCAATATTATCTTTGATATACAACATAACACCGCCTCCTCGCCTACCTATTCTGTTTTTAACAAAAAATCTATAAACTTTAATTTGATACTCCCTTACGAGTTTCAGTGCTAAGCGACGATTCATTTATCGCACTTACAGTATATCATAGTCTTTATAAGCAATTAAAGAAAAAAATTCGTTTCTTTTAATTCGTAGGCTAATATATATATATATATATATATATGTTGAATAAAACCACGAAAGAAAGGAAACAGAATGGTGCTCAAGCGCTTTCGTCTAATTACATCCTCAGGAACACAGGATGTTATTAAACGAAAGCGCTGAGCACCATTCTGTTTCCTTTCCTTCGTGGTTTTATTTATCATAAATATTTTTCACGTGTTACTTTCGTGAAATAATTTTCATATATATATATATATGTGTGTGTATATATACAGGTATCCCATAAGTCCGGCATTATAGGAGAAATTCATATTTTTCTATTTCTGCAAACCATAATTCATATTTTTCTTATGCTCGGGATGCCAATTTCCCGTCCACCATTGTGTTCAGTAACGACGCTGTTTTTTATGGAAATGGTGAGGTAAATCGACAGAACACCCGCTACTGGTCTAAAAACAACCCTCACTGGTATACCTCTTCAAAGGAACAAGTTGCATCTCGGGTGATGGTATGGTGTGACATTTGGAAGGATCGCATCATAGGCCCCCTCTTTTTCGATGAACATGTCACTGGAGGCACCTACCTAAGTATGCTCAAGGAAGAAGCATTTCCCAGTGTCTTGAACGAAGAAGGAAATTTCCCAAAATGGTTCCAGCAAGACGGCGCTCCTGCACATTCCAGCACCCAAGTAAGGGAATACCTGTAACAACAATTCCCTGGTCCTTGGATAGGACGTCGAGGGCCTGTGGAATTGCCAGCTAGAAGCCCGGATCTCACGCCACTAGATTTTTATCTCTGGGGCCACTTGAAAGCGCTGGTACACGCACCGTAAATTAGGAGTGTTGAACATTTGCGGCCGCGCATTATTGGGGCATGTAACACCATTACTCCTGACATCATTCACCGTGTGCTTGCTGACTGGGTATCACGTCTGAATTTGTGTACTGAAAACAATGGTGGACATATTGAGAACGTTCTGTAAATAAAAGCTTTTGTTTTGCCTTTTTTTATTATTTTTCCTATGTGTATATATATATACCTATGTATATATATTCCTACATATATATATATATATATATATATATATATATATATATATATATATATATATATATATAATGTATATATATATATATATATATATATATATATATATATATATATATATATATATGTAGCGGATACGACAAGAAATAGACCAACAAATCGACAGACATACTTTCTTTCCACGCTACCATAAAACAGTTTGGAACACACGTGGGCAAGACAAACAATGGAGTCTTCTCCCAAGGCGCGAAAGTAACCGTTACAACAAAGACGCGTGGACAAAGCGTCTTAAGAATGAAGTCTACGTCACAGGCCTACGGTATAAAAGGAGCTTCCACTTATACTCACTCTCACTCACCCGTACGCTCACCATCGAACGTCCACCAACCGCTTTCCGGCCCCCTGGCCGGGGGCCACGGCCGCTACTTTCTTCAGGGCCTACAATTTGTCTTCACGTAAGATCTACAGACCACCTGCAGAAGCAATCTTTCGAGGCCCAACCGGAATCACTTCGGGCCTGCGGTTTGCCGGGTCGGCCTTCAAGTTTCTCCACGTTCCTCGAGATATCTTCCGCACCACAGGCCTACGCCTGCATCACAAGGCCAGCCTGCACCTCGAGAAGTAACATCACCTCAGGCCTCCACGAAGCCTACATCCATCATCTCAAGAGGCTTAACGGACAACGACACCGAATCTGCGTAATAGGTTCGTCTTCACCCGCCTTCAAGTTTACGTCCCTAAGCTAAGTACATCATATTCTAAGTACTCTTGAACCTACATTAGCCTACCGCCGAACGGTAGGCTATACTCCCAAAGTGTGTTACGCGTCCAACTGACTCTCGTGAAAGAACGCAGTAGGCCTATCATCCAATTCAAGTGTCATTTCAATACCTTATTCCGCGTATCATCCGTCATTATGTTCAGTCATTTGTGTTAAAAATGTTCTCTTGACGTAATCATTTAACATCACATAATGATCTATATAAAATGATATTGTGTGCAAGCATTTCAATCCATTATTATTAGGCCACATCAATTATTCTATGTGCATCCATGCAATCATTTAGCCTACTTAATCAGTGTCAGTTTCCATTCAATGTACCAAACGCACGTGCATTCTTTATATCATTACTAGGCCTATTCAATGTTACATGTCGCATGCCATTTACATACCATCGATGAGTATTACATTATTTATTACGTGTCAATTAAGCTATTAACATTTCATCTTATTAGCTAAGCCTATGCCATAAGCATAACGTAAAACTACCAATTAATTACTGTCAATTCTTTGTTATATCACAGTGAATAAAATAACGGATTTATTTTCATAATAAACTACAAAAGTAAGGTGTCTTTCATAACCTTAATATTAATTTGCTTGAGCGTAAATCAAGCTGGTGACCCTCGCTGCCATTTCGGTCACTTCCAATAGTATGGTGGATCTACTCAAATAGCCTATCATTATAAAGCAATCAGTCATTGCCTTAATCAATCGTTGCATACAATTAAATCATTATCACCTTAAACGGCTAAAACTAGCTCCACTATAAATTGGTGTAACCCCGGAGTGACTCGAACTTATTTTACGTTATTTATTCACAGCGATCCTTGTGCTTAGCTATTATTGACCATTTCATTTTTTTGCAGCCACATTAAATAATTTCTATGTAAATACGGTATTCATAAATTCAATGTGATTTTCTGCAGCCATATCAAATTTCTATGTACGTACGGTTTCTTAAATTCAGTGAAATTAAATAGGCCTACTTGCAAACAGTGATATTCGTTCCGCGCGTACTTTAATGCCTTACTGTCTCGCGGTCATGTGCCGTCGCACAATCACCGCAACTTTCAAATTCCCGAGTGCGTCCCCCTGAGTCGAGTCTCACTGCTCCTGACGGCAGGGGCGCGGCGACCCCTTGGAGAAGCCACCACTGGCATTGGGTCCTGCTCCGTCGTCAAACGGATCGTGGAGGGACTCACGAAATTCACCATCTAACGCCTCAGGACAACACTCACCCCCACCCCCCCAGCGCTGCAGTCAGTCCCAAATTCGTTTCAAACGGCGCATTCTTTCGTCACCACCTCGTCCAAAATATTCAACGGTCCCGTCTCGGCCGTTGTACGGTAAATCATTTGGCGATAAATCTGGTGACGCGCCTCATTGATCAGCGATTTTTTTTCCGTAAGCACGACGGGTTTTCCCTTCCCCATTCCCTACGGGAAGGCCTAAAAAGAAAGCATTCTTCAATCAACGAGCAGAGTGCACACATGCCTCCACGCAACAAGCAAACTGCAAAACAGACACTTCAGGCACAGGGTTGGCGATCCCCTGCCTTCATCAACTGTCTCTTGCATCATTCCGTGGATTAATTCCTGCTGCTCGTGGACTTGAACGACGTTTCTTTTTCTCCCTTCGGCAGGAGCGACCTCGACGACAACATTCACACGACGAGTTACGGGCACAGCATTCGAACTCAGACAGTTCCCCGGCCCCTCTCGTTTCCTTCGTCCACTCTTCATTGCTCCACATTCCTGCCGAAGTCCAACCCCTGCGGCAGGAGCGACCTCAACGAGAACCACCACGCGACGAGTTACGGGCACAGCATTCGACCACCAACACAGTCCCCCCGCCCCTCTCGTTTCCTCCGTTCGCTCCTCACTGTCCCCATTCCTGCCGTACCCCAACCCCACCCCCCTGCGGAACCCCCACCCCATACACCAGCGTTTCCTCTTCCGAGCATCTGACGACCCTTCATTCCTTTCCTGCGTCAGGAATTCCACGACATACCAGGCCAAGCGTCAAATCTCGGAGTGGCCTCATCAGGTCTCCCAACAGAATGGTATTTCTTCTTAGTATCGTTCCTTCGTCTCTGAGAGGGAAC
Source organism: Bathynomus jamesi (assembly GCA_023014485.1). NCBI lineage: Eukaryota > Metazoa > Arthropoda > Malacostraca > Isopoda > Cirolanidae > Bathynomus > Bathynomus jamesi. The sequence continues at coordinate 19,535 of JAJOZX010000656.1, read as the reverse complement.
TACTTGTAGCGGATACGACAAGAAATAGACCAACAAATCGACAGACATACTTTCTTTCCACGCTACCATAAAACAGTTTGGAACACACGTGGGCTAACAAACAATGGAAAGTCTGTTCCTTCTCAAGGCGCGAAAGTAAGTCTTTATCAACCCAAAGACGCGTGGACAAAGCGTCTTAAGAATGAAGTCTACGTCACAGGCCTACGGTATAAAAGGAGCTTCCACTTTATACTCACTCTCACTCACCGTACGCTCACCATCGAACGTCCACCAACCGCTTTCCGGCCCCTGGCCGGGGACCACGGCCGCTACTTTCTTCAGGGCCTACAATTTGTCTTCACGTAAGATCTACAGACCACCTGCAGAAGCAATCTTTCGAGGCCCAACCGGAATCACTTCGGGCCTGCGGTTTGCCGGGTCGGCCTTCAAGTTTCTCCACGTTCCTCGAGATATCTTCCGCACCACAGGCCTACGCCTGCAATATCACAAGGCCAGCCTGCACCTCGAGAAGTAACATCCTCAGGTCTCCACGAAGCCTACATCCATCATCTCAAGAGGCTTAATGGACAACGACAACCAGAATCTGCGTAATAGGTTTCGTCGTCAACCCGCATTCAACAAAGTTTACGTCACCATAAGCTAAGTACATCATATTCTAAGTACTCTTGAAGCCTACATTAGCCTACCGCCGAACGGTAGGCTATACTCCCAAATTGTGTATTTACGCGTTCCAACTGACTCTCGTGAAAGAACGCAGTAGGCCTGTCATCCAAGTCAAGTGTCATTTCAATACCTTATTCCGCGTATCATCCTTCATTATGTTCAGTTCACATTTACGTGTTAACCAAATGTTCTTCTGACGTAATCATTTAACATCACATAATGATCTATATAAAATGATATTTGTGTATTTGTCAAGCATTTCAATTCATTATTATTAGGCCACATCAATTATTCTATGTGCATCCATGCAATCATTTAGCCTACTTAATCAGTGTCAAGTATTCCATTCAATGTACCAAACGCACGTGCATTCTTTATAGCTATTACTAGGCCCATTCAATGTTACATGTCGCATGCCATTTACATACCATCGATGAGTATTACCTTATTTATTACGTGTCAATTAAGCTATTAACATTTCATCTTATTAGCTAAGCCTATGCCATAAGCATAACGTAAAACTACCAATTAATTACTGTCAATTCTTTGTTATATCACAGTGAATAAAATAACGGATTTATTTTCATAATAAACTACAAAAGTAAGGTGTCTTTCATAACCTTAATATTAATTTGCTTGAGCGTAAATCAAGCTGGTGACCCTCGCTGCCATTTCGGTCACTTCCAATAGTATGGTGGATCTACTCAAATAGCCTATCATTATAAAGCAATCAGTCATTGCCTAAATCAATCGTTGCATACAATTAAATCATTATCACCTTAAACGGCTAAAACTAGCTCCACTATATATATATATATATATAATATATATATAAGTTATATATATATATATATATATATATATATAATATATATATATATATATATATATATATATATGTATATGTATATATATATATATATATATTGTGTATGTGTATATATATATATTGTGTATATATATATATATATATGTTAACCCCCCTTTATGGCCCTGAGTCGGTTCGAAGTCGACGGGGGTTCTGGTTCGGAGGCAAGCAACGGATGTTTCTTCTTTATACTTTTCTATAATTCTTTCTAATTCTTTTCTCTCGCTTATTAATTCTTCTCTTTTTATAATTATCGACTTTTCTTTTATAACTTGTCGACTTACTGACGGAGTTCCTGCAGAGAGCACGGCTCGAAGGAAAAAGATAAAAAAACTTCTTAAAGTGTGGTTTACTTCTTAAAAATTACAGTTGGTACTCTGAATTACAAGGGCCGGAATCTAAAAATACTTAAGTTAAAGAGGCAAGGGGCCTCTGCCCCCTCCTAATGAGGTGCTAATCTGAAGTACAACGATGAAGTGCTAATCAGAAGTCTAATGCAGAAGTGCAATAAATGAAGTGCTAATCAGAAGCGCTAATCTGAAGATGGTCCTAATTTTACGAGTACATGCGTAATATAGTCTAATGTTTGAGGGAGACAATTGAAGGTTAAATTTCCCCCCTTTTTAAACACATGATTTCAACTAAAAAGAATAAAAAATATAAAAATAACAGTATCGCCGATTCTACATTTTTGATGGCAATATCATTTCGTAATAGCCATAAGCACAATTTTGAGTACATGACTGAGTACGTATTAATTTTGGTTCATTACAATTACGATTACAATTATGGATTACAACTACCAATTAATTCATATTCACTTATTATTGTTTTAATTACAATTCCATTAAAGTACATTCTTACATTATAAATTAAATCATTACATTTAATTAGTTTCACTGAAGTACATTACAAGTTATTGTTAATTTAAAGTATTACAGTTAATTACAATTAAACAGTTACTATAACTTTGTCTTGTTTTTTACAGTGTTTCATATTAATAGACAATTAAGATGTTAGAAATATAATACAAAGTACATGGCACTTACGGGATAATTTATTTTACGAAATAATATGCTATAATGTTATAAATTCGAATCAGAGCGAAAGGAGACCTTTTTTATCTTAGAAGCGTTCAAATTATGCTGTGATGAGTGGAATTTCTGATAATAACTTACTAAGCATTTATGAATATCTTGCGAGGGTTGAACGCACTTGAAAGTAAAATGAAAAAAATAATACGAGAACGTTTTTTCGCGTTCTCGAACGAAACTTCGCGTCTCACAAATTGACACGAGTAAAGATGATTATTTAATAAAAATTACATACGATAATGGTCAAGCTAAAATATGGACGTATGGGGGCGGGGATGAGATGCAAGACAATTCATAATTAATTATAATAACTTTTATAACAAATGGAAAATGGATAATGGATACGACTAAACCATAGAAAGGGTAAATCGTAGGGTTGTGACATGAAAAAAAATAGGAAGCTACAAGTAAAATTATTATCCAAACTCGCGTTAAGCGATTTTGGTTCTTATGTAAAAATGGACATTCGAACATAAAACTGTTGTTCATTGTTCACTTTTTACATTACTCTCCCCTTTTAAAAATGATATTTATACAATAATTTAATAGGGTACCATTAATACAATACAAATGAGAAAATAACATCCTAACTAATTCAAGTTAGGTGACGAATTTTTTCTTTACATTACAAGTTTTATACAGAACAAGTGAGTTATTATATAATATAAAGGAATTCAAAGATTAATACTTTAGTTTAGACAAACATTTAATAGGATTAATACATTATTTAGACAACCAATTAAGTTAGACAAACAACGATATGGTTAAAATTTTTTACAAAATTTTATTTTTTTCTTCTGTGGGATAAATTATATTCATAATGAATAGGTAAGAGGGAAAAATATAAATCGTACAATCTATAAGCTAATTTTTATTGACTAGTGTAGGTAAAAATAGAATTACGTAATGGATGATGTATAGACCTGTGGTCTAGTATGTATTTTTGTGTACTAGGTATAAAGTGTGTAGCTGATAATTTCGAGACAGATTGTTAAATTAACTGTATAAATGCATGAGCGAGAATTTATATATAGTAAGCAAAAATGATTAAGACTAAATAGCATAAGTTGCACTTACGTAATGAAATAGTTTTTTTTTTTTTTTTTTTTATATTCAATGATTTTAGCATCAGGTTTGTATATATATATATATATATAGTATATATATAGTGTGCATGCATTTTTATTGACTGTTGTAGGTACAAATCGAATTACGTAGTGGATGATGTATAGACCTGTGGTCAAATGTGTATTTATGTTTGTTGGGTACAAAGTGTGTATCTGATAATTTCGAGACAGATTAAAATTCGACTACTAAAATTCATAACCATATACTGTAGTAGTATGTCAATTTGACTATAATTTTTCGTTTGATACCTTACAAATGGTACAATAACAATTTAAGGACAGTTACTCATGATTAATTGAACAAAAGAAAAATAAAAAATACAAATTAAAAATATGAATCAATTATACATTTCAACGAGCTAAATACAATTTTATAATATTCTAAAAAAATAAAAGTAAATCGAACCATAGATAAATTTCGACCAAGAATAAAAAAGTTATTGAAATGAAAGGGAAGCATTTCGAACAATCTTTTCTTTTAATAATTTTAATTGAATTTTACATTAAAAATTATTTTTAGATAATAAAAGAAAATATTAAAAAGATTTAATAATTTTTGCAGGTTAAGTAGAAAAATCATACTCTTTCGTTGAATGTTGATAGAATTTTGAATTATTTGATATTTTAGTCTGAAAACTTGTTTCCATATAGACAAATACATCTGTTTTATTGCGTAGAAGTTTTATTAAAAATTAAATGACTGAAATTTAGGGTATGTGCGGTCATACGGGTAAATTTCCCGATCGTACAGAGCAGGATAAATTAGGTACATGATCGATTAATTGTTACGCTATTTCTGTCATCATATAATCAAAATAATTATAAAACTCGTTAAAAACTTTTGTAAAAACGGTTTTGGTCGACACTGGGTTCAACTGGGTTTGGGGTGTTAAAATAAAAAAAATAAAAAAACAAAGTTTGGAGTACTACATTCGGGGGAAATTGAGTGACTAAGCGGGGGATATAAGTTTGAAATTGACAATAAGTTTTTCGTAAGCACTTTCCTTTTTTTTTTTTTTTTTTTTTTTTAAAAAGATTGCTTGTTACACTACTTAGAACTAAAACTAAAAAAAAGTTGAAACAAAACGGAGGGACGGCATGTTCCTCATATACATTACAATAATTACCAAAATCGTTACAAACAATTGTAAAAACGGTTTTGTGGCAATTAATGAATTACATAACTATATATCTATATACGTAACAATGGCATGAAAAGGGAAAGTCAAATCAGTGAATTTCCGTCTTACAAACAAAGAAAAGGTTAAACCAAAGACGCAAATCGGTCAATTCAGGTTGAATTTTTAATTCTCTTTTACAAAATAAAAGGTTGAATTAAATTCTTAAATTACATTTTCTTAAATTACAAGGAAAAGTTGAATTCAATTGACTGCATTGAAAACTAACTTGGGACTTGAAATAAAAATGACTTGGGACTTGGAATAAAAATGACTTGGAATAAATCTCTCTGACTTCAAGTAAAACTCTGACTTGAAATAAATCTCTCTGACTTGAAATAAATCTCTCTGACTTCAAGTAAAACTCTGACTTGAGCTCTATCAAGTATTCTGAAACTGAAAGTGAAACTGACTTGAACTCTTATCAAGTAGTATTATCTTGAAACTGAAAATGAAACTGACTTGAACTCTTATCAAGTAGTATCTTGAAACTGTAACTTGAACTCTTATCAAGTATTCTTGAAACTTAACTGTCTAACTTGAACTCTTGTCAAGTATCTCTCTAAATCTCTCTGTAAACTCTCTCTCTCTTAATTTGCAAGTCAATTCAATTCAGTAATTGAAAAAAAATTTGCAAACAAAAAAAATAAAAAATGTAAACATTTCATTCTAATGTACGGGAAGGTACATAAAATAAAATTACTCTATAATGAATATAACAGTGAAATTAACTCTGAAATTAATTCTCTCTGAAATTAATTCTCTTACTTTTAACTCTCTCTCTCTTAATTTGCAAGGCAATTCAATTCAGTAATTGAAAAAAAATTTGCAAACAAAAAAATAAAAAAAATGTAAACAATATTTCACTCTAATGTACACGAAGGTACGATACTATTATGTTTGATACATAAAATAAAATTATTCTATACTGAATATAACAGTGAAAATAACTGAAAATAACTCTCTTGAAAATAATTAACTCTGTTACAATTAACTTCTGTTACAATTAACTTCTGTTACATTTAACTTCTTTTACAATTAACTTCTTTTACAATTAACTCTCTTTTACAATTAACTCTCTCTTTGAAATTTACTGTTTCACTTTTAAAAAGTGTATCACTGGTTGTCTGAAGTGTTCACTGTGTTTTGTGTTAATTCTGGCTCCATACTAAATATTAACTGTTAATAGTACTGATTTTTTTTTCAAGTGTTTATAATTTTCTTAAAAAAAAACAAACTCTTACTTAACAAGATTCCTACGGCGAAATCCTTAGAGACGTGTCCTGAAGACGTCTTGCTGGCTACTTGTTCCTGGATGAAAACTAGGCGTGAAGAACTTGGAGTCGTGACACACCGGTCAAGGGTGGATGTTACGAACTAGAAGTCGTGACACGCCGGTCGACTGGTTTTATCCTGATGCAGGGTAATTTCTATCTTGGCCAAAGAGTGGCCTCTTCTTAAAATAATCTTCTTAAAATCTTCTTTTTATCCTGATGCAGGGTAATTTCTATCTTGGCCAAAGAGTGGCCACTTCTTAAAAATCTTCTTCTTAAAATAATCTTGTTATCCTGGTGCAGGGTAATTTCTATCTTGGCCAAAGAGTGGCCTCTTCTTAAAAATCTTCTTAAAGTAATCTTCTTATTATCCTGATGCAGGGTAATTTCTATCTTGGCCAAAGAGTGGCCTCTTCTTAAAAATCTTCTGGTTAAACATCTTCTGGTTAAACATCTTCTGGTTAAAATCTTCTGGTTAAAATAATCTTAAGATCCTGGTAAAGGGTCTCCAGACTTGTTAGAATCCTCTTCTTGAGAATCTTCTTATCCTGGTAGTAGGGTCCAGTCTTGTAATCTTCCATCTTAAAAATCTTCCTCTTCTTAAAAATCTTTTACTTCTTAAAAATCTTCTCTTTCTTAAAATATTCTTCTAATCCTGGCAAGGGTCTGGGGTGTCTCGTATAGACGAGGCGTTCTAGTTAAGGGGCAAGGGGCCTCTGCCCCCTCCCCTGCAGCGAGGCTGCAGTCGAAAGAAGAGTCTCGATGAAGTTCTCTGATGAAGAGTTAATCTGAAGTTCAAATATGAAGTCCTACGCTGAAGTCTCTTGATGAAGTTCAAATCTGAAGTCTTAATCCAGAAGTGCAATAAATGAAGTGCTAATCAGAAGCGCTAATCTGAAAATGGTCCTAATTTTACGAGTACATGCATAATATAGTCTAATGTTTGGGGGAGACAATTGAAGGTTAAATTTCCCCCCTTTTTAAACACATGATTTCAACTAAAAAGAATAAAAAAATAAAAAATAACAGCATCGCCGATTCTACATTTTTGACGGCAATATCATTTCGTAATAGCCATAAGCACAATTTTGAGTACATGACTGAGTACGTATTAATTTTGGTTCATTACAATTACGATTACAATTATGGATTACAACTACCAATTAATTCATATTCACTTATTATTGTTTTAATTACAATTCCATTAAAGTACATTCTTACATTATAAATTAAATCATTACATTTAATTAGTTTCACTGAAGTACATTACAAGTTATTGTTAATTTAAAGTATTACAGTTAATTACAATTAAACAGTTACTATAACTTTGTCTTGTTTTTTACAGTGTTTCATATTAATAGACAATTAAGATGTTAGAAATATAATACAAAGTACATGGCACTTACGGGATAATTATTTTACGAAATAATATGCTATAATGTTATAAATTCGAATCAGAGCGAAAGGAGACCTTTTTTTATCTTAGAAGCGTTCAAATTATGCTGTGATGAGTGGAATTTCTGATAATAACTTACTAAGCATTTATGAATATCTTGCGAGGGTTGAACGCACTTGAAAGTAAAAATGAAAAAATAATACGAGAACGTTTTTTCGCGTTCTCGAACGAAACTTCGCGTCTCACAAATTGACACGAGTAAAGATGATTATTTAATAAAAATTACATACGATAATGGTCAAGCTAAAATATGGACGTATGGGGGCGGGGATGAGATGCAAGACAATTCATAATTAATTATAATAACTTTTATAACAAATGGAAAATGGATAATGGATACGACTAAACCATAGAAAGGGTAGATCGTAGGGTTGTGACATGAACAAAAATAGGAAGCTACAAGTAAAATTATTATCCAAACTCGCGTTAAGCGATTTTGGTTATGTAAAAATGGACATTCGAACATAAAACTATTGTTCATTGTTCACTTTTGACATATATATATTGTATATATATATATATATATATATATATATATATATATTTTGTGTGTGTGTGTGTGTATATATATATATATATATATTGCATATATATTGTATATATATATATATATATATATTTTATATATATTGTGTGTATATATATATTATATATATATATATATATATATTGTGTATATATATATATATATATATATATATATTGTATATATATTGTGTATATATATATATATATATATATATATATTATATATATATATATATTGTATATATTGTGTGTATATATATATATATATATATATATATATATATATATATATATTATATATATATATATATATATATATATATATATTAGGGTGGTCCACAGAATGGGGTAAAAAATCGAATTTCAATTTTCTTTCCTCCCAGGCTATAATCTGGTTCCTTTTAGCTAAACAATATTTCTTGTAAAATATATGGCAAATCGAATAACCTTTAGGGGTGGCTCAAAGCTGTTTTTTGTATACCATTATGCCCTTTATTAATATAGTGAATAATTAAACGAAACATTATTTACAGATACATTAACTAATGATTATTTTTCTTTCAGATAGATTTATTAAATTTACAGGTTTTGCAATGTCAAATAAACGTACATTTTACTTAATGAAAAAGTCAGAGGAAACAATCACTGGAGCCAAGCTGCCTTCCCGTGGCCAGGTCCTCCGCATGTTCCTCCACCATCATCAAGTCTTGAAGAAGGAGATCAAACCTAGTTCAGAAGCTGTTTTTGAAGAATTGCGTCTCTTCTGGGAGAGAGCCCGAATCCCTACTCAAAAGAAAGACCACATTCTTCACAAAATTCAGGCTCTACACTTGGAGTGGAAAGCGATTAAGAAGAATGCTGGGAGGAAAAGCAACTCTCAGTTAGAAAAAGAGAAAACCTTTCAGGAAGAAATGGAGAACCTATTTGATGTCGCCCATGCTGATGCCTTTACCTTAATCAAAAATGAAGAAGACCGGCAGTTCTTGATCCAACAAAGGAAAGCGGGAGGAGTGGGATTAATGGTCTCTGCAGATATGGTGACTGACAAGGCAGAAAAGAGAGCTGCTGAGAAGCAAATGAAATTGGTAAATTGGAAGCGGAAAGCTGAAGAAGAAAAATATGCTGCTTCACAGGAAGTTATGTTAGATCAGGGAAGTTCTTCTTCTGAGTCTTTATGTGAGTCAGAAAGAGAAGATGAAGATTACCTTATTAATCCCCCATCTACCAGCTGACCAACTCCACCAAAGAAAAAGGCAGCAAAGAATATCATATCTCCTGAATTGGCTGCTGCTCTGGACAGGACTGGCATCAGTGACAGGAGGGCCACCTTTGTATTAGCTGAAACTG
>JAJOZX010000656.1:0-5000 GCA_023014485.1 Bathynomus jamesi | reverse complement strand
TAGATTTAGTAATAACTACGGATGAGAGGCTAATTACTGATCTTCAAGTAATAGAACCGCTGAGCAATAGCGATCACAATATGGTAGAGTTTGTCCACTCAGTAAGTCACTCGAAACCAACTAACTCGACTAAAATTCCTAACTTCCAGCACGCAGACTTTAGTAAATTTCGAAATAAATTTTCACACGTCAATTGGGAAAACGTAATGGGGGAACTCGAACGCAAAACTAATGTGGGAATCGTTCGAAACAGTATTAATATTGGTTGTAAATTTTGACTTGGTCCGCAATCGATATGGACCGTGACTTATTTTTAGTATTGATGAATACCGTAATGAAAATGACTGGATTCTTTGGATCTGTCATATTTGCATGTCGGTCATAAATAGATATAGAGTGTAACATATTTGTGGATAGTAGTCTATTATGACTTGATCCTCTGGATCCAGAGATTCTATCTTTAGTTTTAAATCGATAATTAATTAGTTTTTAATTGACAATTATTTAGTTTTGCAAAAATTGGTAGTTGCGAATGTACAGGCAGTGCAGTTGTTACATAAATTTCTTATGTTCTTGTGGTTCGGAACCCACGTAAAATTGTAGGTCCCCTCCGCCACCACGGAGGACATACACAATACACAATTACGAACACAGTTAGGTAGACCAGCCATGAGAGGACCCTAGGGTCTTTGTTGGTCTGAAACATTATAAAATTCTAACATTATATATATATATATTGTGTATATATATATATGTGTATATATAATATATTGTATATATATATATATATATATATATATATATATATATATATATAATATATATATATATATATTGTGTGTGTATATATATATATATGTATATATATATATATTCTGTATATATTGTGTATATATATATATATATATATATATATATATATATATATATATATATTTATATATATTGTATATATATTGTGTCTGTTAACAATTTTGGCATAGTGACAAGGAGCACCATCATGTTGATAGACGACGGGGATAGGATTGTTAGTACCGTCGTCTATCAACATGATGGTGCTCCTTGTCACTATGCCAAAATTGTTCAGGATTATCTAAATGGACGTTTTCCAAATCGCTGGATCGGACGCGGAAGCAACAGACCTTGGCCAGCGAGATCACCAGATTTAACCCCTTCACATTTCTTTGCATGGGGCTTTATCAAATCGCACGTCTATCAGATGAAGATTACGAGTCTTGAAAACTTACGTACACGTATACGAACTGCTGCAGATAACATAACCCCGCAAATGCTCCAGAATGTGTTTAGAAATGCTGCGGAACGATTTGAGCTGTGCAGGGATACTGATGGGCGTCACGTCGAATCCTACTCTTAATTATTTAATAAATGTTACCACTTTATCATTTTATGATTGAATTCCATATAATTTCCAAGTGCTTCACAAAAATAGATCCTGACGTTATGTACACCCTGTATATTGTATATATATTGTGTGTATATATCAGATCTGAAAAGTCGCGGTTTAAGATAAAAATATGGTTTCGTCTTCAAATATTTTGTTTACTCGTTCAAGCCTTACCACAGCTAAAAAATTTACTTTATTTTCGAATATTGTGCAAAAATAATACAGCCTTCTTAGCATTTAATAATAATAATGTTAGCAGTTTTTGGGCATATAAACCCATTAAAATCTTCCATTGTCAATTCAGAAGCTAATTCAGAGGCTGAGCACTACCTGTATATTTTAGCAGTAAATTTACAGTTGAAGATATTTTTTAATCTTATCCTTCGAGCCTTGCTCTCTTCAGAAGAACTTAGTCATTAAACATTCCGGATATGCTATAAGAAGAATCCGGAACCTTCAGCATTTTTAGTAAGTCTATCAGAGTCCTCCGAGCCACTATAGAAGAACTTCGAGAGTAATATAGAAGAAAACTACTGCAAGTCACGCATCCGTTGCTGCCACCTAACCAGAACCCCCCGTCGATTCCGAACCACCCCAGGGCCATAGACGGAGAGGTTAACAACTGGCGACCCTTTAACCAGGATCTTCACGACTCCAGGATTCTTCCAGTCTTCCAGACCCTGGAACCAGAACCAACACCCAGTTGACCGGCGTGTCACGACTTCTAGTTCGTCACATCCACCCTTGAACCGGTGCGTCACGACTCCAAGTTCTCCACGCCTAGTTTTTATCCAAGAACAAGTGGCCAGCAAGACACGTCTTCAGGACACGTCTCTAAGGATTTCGCCGTAGGAATCTTGTTAAGTACAAAATTCTTTTTTAAAATAATTTCTAAACATTTGAAAAGTCATTATTATTAACAAATAATATTTAATTTTGAGCCAGAATTAACACAAAACAGTGAACACGTCAGACACCAGTGATACATTTTTTTTATTGAAAACAGTATTGTCACAGAATTATTGTCACAGAATTATTGTCACAGAATTATTGTCACAGAATTATTTTCACAGTTATTTTCATTTTTACTATTCTAGTTACTATAGTATAATTTTATTTAATGTACCAAACATAGTATTACCATACCTTCACGTACATTCGAGTGAAATTTTGTTTACATTTTTATTTTTGTTTGCAATCTTTTCAAATTTTCCCGAGTTAGGCAAATTGTTGTGCATTTATTTTTTTAGATAGCGTAGTTAGGAAAACCCCTTAAGTGATCATTCCATAAATTAAGATCGGTCAAGCAGACCTAATTAGAACACATTAATAAGTACCTTCATATATGAGCGATTCAGACGGTGCGCTTTCTGACATCGAAAATTTACCTACACCCATTTTCCCACCTACCCCGCGCCCTTCAAACATACTCCCAAACACACAAGCCAATATGTCTGTCTCAAACCCCCGCCCCAGCATACATTAACTTAGGCAGACAAGTAAACCTTCCTCATACTGTTTTAATTTTTAAGGGGACCATAGATAATCGTTTTGTTGAACCACGCGTAAGACCTTGGGTTGAATCTTTAGAGCAACATTTCTTACGCGAAAATATTACCGATAATGATATAAAAATTAGGGAAGCAAAAAGATTTATCGACCCGAAAGAAGGGAATGCTCATGACACAGTCACTTACGTCCCATCAATTAGCGAAGCTACAACATGGGACGATTTTAAACAAAACTTAGACATTTTTAAAGAAATAACCCTTGCACAACCCTTAGCCACGTTAGAAGCAGTCTTCCATGCTAAATGGAAGAAAGAGGAACACGAAGATTTAAACAATTTTATTACACGTACATATAAACTTGTAGGAGAAGCCCTTCGGGCCGCAGAAAATGCATGTCGCATAACTTTCACTTCGAAACAAAGAAATCTAATAGTAGCCACAACCATTTACCAAAACCTACCCGGAGCACCTAAAAAAAAGTTTCAGGAGTTTTTAAATGTTGACAAACCTGTAAGTGTAGCCATAAACAAAACACGGGAACATTACCCTGATTTAGCAAACCAGAACTACCGAAAGAGTAGAGAAACCCCTGTACATTATATTCAGCAGCAGCAGCCACAACACCAACAGCAACAACAACAACCCTATAAATCGAGGCTAATGCAGGGAACACCCCAGAAACAAGCCCCCCAAACCCAGAATACACGCCCTCCTCCACAGTGTTTTAACTGCGATAGTTTTGGGCACATGATAAGTCAATGTAATTACCCCTCGTATTGCTCCCATTGTCACGAACATGGTCATCGCCGTGGCGATCGCCAAAAGTGTGCTGATAAAGCCCCTGCAGGGTATAGACCCCACTTTCAGAAACCAAACCAACAACGTTCCCAAAACGTATCCCAAAAGTCATCCAATCCCCAGAAACCAGTCCATTCCCAGCCTAAGTCGAACTACCAACCGAATAGATCACGACCACAGGGTCAACCACACTCTTACCCCATGTACAAACCTCAATACAACCAGCAAGGTCAACTAGTTCGGTACGTAGAAGTACCCGTGGAGGAATCATTTTCCCCAGAGAACAGTTTTCAAGAACACCCTCCAGCGTATGATATTCCCGTAGAATATGACCCAGGTCCTCCCATAGAAGACCATTCGAGCCCTTTTTTAGACCCTACATTGGAGGCGGCAGTTCAACCTCCTCCCCCCTAAATTACAGTAATGAACCCAGATACGCGCACAAACTCCCCATCAGGATAATAGGTGCGGACCTCCTAGATTTAATAATAAATTGTAGCACCGATAACCAAGATTTAACTGCTCTCCTAGATACAGGAGCACACGCGACGTTAATTAAGAAACAATGTGTAGATGAATTACTAGAGAGTACAAATTACAAATATGAAATTAAGGCACCATCCTGCCAACTCAGAGGAGTTACGGGCACACCCATACCCACATATGGAGAAATTGAGTTATATTTAGAAGTTGGAAACGCGGTATACCCCGCGAAATGTTGTATAGTGGACACAGTCGCCACCTTTCAGACAGACATCCTACTAGGTATGGATTTTTTTAACCGGAATCAATGGGAGATTTACCCAGCCCGAAAGTTAGTAAAGTGTCGAAATAGGACACACCATCTCCGCGAGAATGACAGACAACTTAATGCTAATAGACTTAGCTCAGTTCAGATTTCCGAAAGAAATAGGAAACCCCTTCCACTTGATAGCAGATCAAGTCAGCCGGTTGCATCCAGAGGGACAACCGCTCCAGAAATCAGACCCCAGGGTAATCAGTTCCAGTTGTTGAATCCAGTTGGATCAACACAGACAGTTTTCAGTCAGTCAGTTTCCAGACAGTCAGTTTCCAGACAGTCAGTTTCCAGTCAGCCAGTTTCCAGTCAGCCAGTTTCCAGTCAGCCAGCTTCAGTTCAGCCAATAAGGCAAATTTTAGTCGCCGAACCAGAATCAGATTCACAATTTTTCATATGCCCTACCGAGCATATAACAGTAGCACCTTATGAGAAGATTTGTTTCCTAGCAAAAGTAGTTAACAGTCAAGGAAAATTATTAGAGTCAGAG
>JAJOZX010000655.1:1052500-1277617 GCA_023014485.1 Bathynomus jamesi | reverse complement strand
GAGAGATCAGGGGTGATCATCTTTTTCGACGCGCGGAATCGCTTGGGTGGTAAAGGGGTCGTAGATGCTTCTGCATTCGACGTGGACGGGCCCGGGAGAGAGAGCTCTTCCTCTTCTTCTCGGCGACGACGCCGTGTCGGTGACCGAGTCGGGCTGCTTGCACCTGAGCTGGAGCTCGATGCCAGTTCGACGAGTTCTTCTCGGCTCTCTCTGTTCGCCCTTTCATCATCTTGCCGGCGGCTCCTTTCCGCTTCCTGTCTCCTCGCACGCTCCTCCTCAGTGTGCAGCGTCATGTCACGTGTGGAGGAGATGCGGCCGCGCCGCACCTCGGCCCTTTGTCCCGTCAGGAACTCCCTGTCCTCTTCGATTGTGATCATCGACATCGCCTGTTCGTGTGCGATGTCGAAGAGGCGGTCAAGGGATGAGAGGAACTCGGCCTCGTTCCTGATTTGGGTCACAGTGCGCCGTTTCGAGTTCTTGTTCAGAGCCCGCCACTTCTCGTACATTCGGAGAACCTTGTCCCTTGCGCGTTGGTCTTTCTGCGTAGGAATACGGGACCGCTCCCAGAATTCCTTGACTGCGGTCACTGTCTCAGCGGCTGCTTCCTTGATCGGCTTCTTGACGTCAAGGTGAAGGTGGAAAAAGTACTGAAGCGCCTGCTTTCCCGTAGGCAGCATGCTTCCTGTGATGCTGTGGTCCACGGTCCCCAGGAGATAGACTGCTGTTTTAGATCTTGTTGCCGAAGCCATCACGTCGTTTCAGAACTCACTGAAAAAGAGAATGAAACACTGTTAGTGTTGGCAAAACTCGTCCCAACCCATTTTCTACTTAGAATAACATGTTCTTTCGCCTGTATCAATATTTGGATAAACTCGTGTTACACCCTGTATAATACCTCATTTTAGTCTTCTGTACACCAGTGCGGAAGACTAAACCAACGACTCTGACCGTCCGTCTGTCTGTCTGTTATCATTTTTCAACTCAGAAACTACAGCAGCTATCGAAACGAAACTGACATGATAACAGAACGCCATGAGTACTTTTCGACAAAAAGTATAAACTTTGACCTCGTTGAGGCAGTTCTAATTATTATTTTATTTCAAAAATATTTTTTACACAATGTTTTTAGACGGAATGACACCAGAAATGCGCCCGTCCTGATAGAAATTCCCAAAAAATGAAAAACACCCCAAATAAGTGGCACCCTAATATATATATATATATATATATATATATATATATATATATATATATATATATATATATATATATATATATATATAGGGCGTCCCAAAAAAATGTATACACACTTTAACAGCTGATAGCTCAATTGATGTTTCTTTCTTTCCAAGTTAAACCCATTAGAATTAATAATGGCAGTCAGACTAAGCGTTGAACAAAGGAAATTCATTCTAAAATGCTACTGGAAGTGTGAAAACGCAGTTGAAGTGCAAAGACAGTTTAGGAGGGAGTTTCAAACAGATCCACCAACGTGACTTACCATCACTCGAATTAGAGATAAGTTTGAAGCCGATGGAACTGTTCAGAATGTCCACAAGAAGCGTTCCGGAAGACCACGGACATCGACAAGCCCCACAAAGCAAGAAAGAGTACTGGAAACGTATCACCAAAGTCCAAGAAAATCTGTGCGGCAAGCGAGTTGTGAGGTAGGAATTTCAGAATCGTCTGTCCAACGCATTTTGAAGCGCTGTCAATGGAAAAGTTACATTCCAAGATTAGTCCATGCTATTAATGAAGATGATCCGGACCGAAGAGTGGAGTATTGCGAGTGGTACTTGGCACGATGTGGATGTGGATTGGACGAAGGGGTTTCGTAGAATACCCTCCGCGTTCACCAGACCTTACACCACTAGACTTTTTTTTATGGGGATACTTAAAAGACAAAGTCTACGCTATAAAACCTGCAACAGTCGCTGAATTGAGAGCAGCCATTGAACGAGAATGCACACAAATACCAAACGAAATGTTTCGTGATGTTTGCGATTCCATTGCTTCGCGTTATCAGCAGTGCCTGGACCAGAACGGACGTCAGTTTGAAAACAGGCGTTGACAAAACAATTAAATAATGTCTGTAGATTCTATTACATTTTGAAAATGAAATGTATTTTAATAAACACTGCCTTTATAATTATTTAAAGTGTGTATACATTTTTTTGGGACGCCCTGTATATGTATAATAGGCCCTACTTACATGTGGCTGGTGGTGACTGAAAATGCTTCTGAATTTCGATTATGTACTTTAATACACTATTAGGTGTAACTTCTTTCTCCAGGAGATTAAGGTAATGAGATGAACACCCATAGGTTAGAATGTTAGGACATTTCTCCTGAAGTAGTTCTTTCATGAGCTTCATTTTCCCCTCATTATCAGTACAGATTGCAAGTACCTTGAAAATATGAGAAAGAGAAATAATCATAGTATTGTGAGGATTTTATATAATTTTTTTTTTTTATTGGGGTTGTTTAACCTCCTTCGCAACATCTAAGGTCATATGACGGAGGGGACCTATAGCTTTACATGGGATCCGAACCACAGGTCACTACATAATCTAAGCGCGGAGGACGGTCTCCCATCCAACTACTACCATGACCCAATGTTGCTTAACTTTGCTGATCTCCAGGAAGTGGGGTTACGACATTGGCCATGACGTAGCCTGATTTTATTCATAGTACAGTGGTACATCTCTTAACGAATGTAATCCGTTCTATTGAAAGGCTCGTTAAGAGGAAATTTTGTTATGAGAGAGGCATTAGTTTAATGGGTGTTTCATTAATTGGTTCCAGAGACCCAAGAAAATGTATATATATATATATATATATATATATATATATATATATATATATATATATATATATATATTAGGGTGTTTTCATAATTGAGAACCACATTATACTTTTAATCCACATAGATGCCCGTGTTCATTTTACATATTTATCACTCCTGGCCAAAAATGAGACTACTTCGACAACAATAAGGGGTCCCGAGAGATCACGCCTTACGTCAGAGAGCACAGACTCATCACTTCATCATTTCCCCCTTCTGCTTCTTCGGAAAATCCTTCCTGTTCTTGAAAACTGCTTTCAGCAGGTACTGTTTGTCTTCCTTCGTTGTTAGGGCAGTACTGAATTTCTCGATGAGAGCGATCCCACGTTCAGCCGAGTCGTTCACCACAGCCAGGACGCGGACCCTAGCTAGGCCTGCTTGGTAGTGTGGGTCGCTTTCCCAAGACGAATCGGGATTTTCGACGAAGGCGCCGTTGATCCCGAGTGCGGTGAAGAGATCCTTCATCCTCGAGGTAACGAAATCCGAAATCTTCTTTCCTTTGAAGGAGCCGAGGACGGTCTTCCCCTCCAGACGCTTCAACGTTTTCCTCGATGCCGGCTTGGCGAGGTTCTCTCGCGTCCTTTGTTTCTCTTCCTGAGTAACCCCTTGATCGAAGAATGCCAAGCCGACCAACGTCTCGGAGAAGTACCAGAGGTGTCGTTTCATGGCCGCTTGCGCTTGCTTGGCGACATCGACGATCACGGCATCTTCCTGCAGTATTTCCAGGTCCAGTAAGAACTCCATATCCACACGTGGGGCCTGCTCTGCTCTCGTCGCACGACTCCAAGCCTTTGCGTAGGCCAGGGCGACGAACAGGCAGATTTCTGCGACTCCTTTCAGCTCCCGCCCGGTCATCCTGAACTGGTCCTGAAGGAGGTACAGCTTCAATCCGTAAATGGCTTTCGCCATCCACCGCGCATGGTGGTATGCTCCTGGCTTCCGCAGTGGCACATTGGTGACAGTCTCTTCCCCGAGAAAGAGGATAACCAGTTGAAGAAGTTCTTGGTAGTCATCCCGCGGCTGACCAGAAGCCAGAGCTTCCCTCACGACAAGGACAGTTCGGTCCTTGAGACCCTGAAGAGGTCCAGCGATGCTGCAGCTATCTGAATCAATAGCAGTGGTGATAAGAGATCGGTCGATGAAACCCCACTGCTCTTGGAATCTTTTGAAGATCCCAGTCTCGGGCCCAGAGGTGGGGCCCATCGAAGACCGGAAGACTTGGGCCAGGACGATTTTGTGCATATGGTGCCTGCATGCTAGGTAAAGAAGTTGCTTCCCGAGACCCTCAATCTTGACGCAGGCTCCCACGTGAATCCTGGTGTTCGATGCCGTTGTGTCGAATGATAACCCCTTGATTCGTTTGGACAGTCGTGTTCCCGCACAAGATCAATGTAGACGCGTGCCGTCTCCGCTCCCGTGCCAGCTGGAACTTTCGGAACTCGAAGCAGCTTCTCCTGGCCATTCCCAGTGACCAGCACAGTAGGGTGGATCACTTTTCACTTTTAAAAAAAAAATTATAGCTGTTCAAAGTTTTTCCCATGATTTGGTTCAGTGGAAGTACACTGACACCATTTTTACCAAAATCGATCAATATTTAGGGGTCGCGCATCAACCTTGGAAATTTCAATTTTGGAAATTTGGCCAAATTGACAATCTTTTACTGAATAAAGATAAATCATCAAATGACCATATTTTCTGAATCCTCTCAGTGAAAGAAATCCTCTCAGATACTTACCAAGTTGATCGGACAAATGGTTTAGAAGTTACACTCACCTAGAGAGAGCATTAAAATTTAAAATACCATATTTGTCCCCTGTTTTGGACGTAATCATAGCATCAGTAGCTGGCGCATCCTAAAATCCCAATTACACACACACGCGCTATGTCTATGACCAATATTTTTACTAATCACTTTGCTTTTTACAGATCAACTGTGTCAATTGATTCTTGTTTGATAAGTCTAGACTTTAGTACAATGGATAAACTGTTAACAACCAGGAGTGGGAAGACTGAAGGTTGATATTTTGAATTAGAAGTTAAATATTGTATTGCCTTCTGCAAACAGCCATTTGAAGTCCCTACCAGAAAAAAATAAGATAAATAATTTACCATTAAACAAACTTATATGGAGTGGTATCGGTATTTATACATCACAGTGCGTATTCATTTCAGATCATCTACTACACGAAGCTCCTGCTGTTCAGCGGTCAGCTGGAGTTCGATGATGAGCTGGTACAGAAACTTCAGAGAGTGGTACTATTTACCGCACTACTCTACGCACCTGCGTGGCTGGCGGCTCCTGTCGCAGCTGATGCCCCGCTGAATGACCTTGTTTTGTACCAGCGTCTTCTGCAGTACAAGGCTGTGGATTGCAAGATTGCAGAGGCTTCACTGGCAGTGATCAGGTGGCACTTGTGGTATCTGAGGCGTCAGACCATCGTTTTCGCCCTCTGCAGTGACAAAGTGGAAGACACTGTGAAGCACGAGATGGCAAAGAAGCTGTGCCGCCTCGCTGTGCCCGAGGACTTCACGTATGACAACGTCTTGGTTGATGACACGATGCGCCTTCTGGACCTGATCGATGAGTCATCGTGGTTCGTGTTCACAGGCCTGCAGGTGTGCGCGTCTACGTGGCTCACTCTGCCGGTGAATAAGTGGGATCAAGATAAGAACTACTGGGTCATTCCATGTCAACTCAGCCACAAAATGGCACTTTTTGCACTCACCCCTTTCAATTTTGCTCATACTTGGCACAATAGCAGATATACATGCCAAACTTAAATTCCCAAATTATTAGAGCTGACTGACCTTTGGTTACTGAGATACAAGGTCACAAAGTTGTGACATTTTGACCTTTTTTGCGTTAAATGACTATTTTCAAAATGGTGTAACTAAAAAACTATTAAAGCTAGAGCATTGATTTTGGTCTCATTTTAAAGCTCTTTAGTAGCCCCTTGTTTATTGTCTCTTGTTAAATATCTCTACTGTGAAAAATAAAAAAATCCCTTCAAAAGTTGACCTTTGACCTTGAATAAAAAAAAAATACCTTCTAAAAAATTCAATTTTTTTACATTAATACCTTGAGTCATGTACAACAAAATCCCAAGAAGCTGTAAGTGGCTGATAACTAGTTCAATGTATAAAAAATAAATGAAGTTGGCATCATTCTTCAATTTTAGATTTTTTTTGTCAGTTCATTTATTTAAAAGTTCTGTTCTGATATAGTGTCAGTGAAGACTTAGTTCAACTTAACATTATTAGTTCAAAAACCTTTTTGTGACCTGTGCCAAAGAAGTCTTTTAAAAGACAACCAGGGTTAAACCCCTCGACAGCCCCAAATCTACTGGAGTAGCGCTGATCCAAAGGCCCAACTAGTATATAAGTACTGTCAACTTTACAGAGTTGACTCCTGACTTCAAGTTAAAGTTAATTTATTTTTACTAAATACATGTATAAAATTTATTTAATAATTCATTAATTGTTCATTGTTTTCTTTTCAGGATTTTCTTTGTGCTTTTGTGATTTCAGAGTACAAACATGGAACATTTAAAACTGAAACAGAAGTGTGCTGATCCTTTGCTGCGTCACAAAGGTCAGTGTCGAAAGAAGAGTTTGAGAATTGTACCACAGGAACTTGTAAATAAGTTTCCCGATCTGCACTTAACACTACATCACAGACTTTGTAAGCAGTGTAGAGAACATCTTGAGTCCTTGCCTGAGAAAGGAATAGGCACTTTGAATTCAGACATAAATGATGATTCTTCTTGTAGTAGTGAACCACCTGAAGATCTTGAGAAAATTGAAAATGTTGACAATAGTGATGCATCAACTTCAGAGCAAAACCATGAGATGTGTACTTTGAATGCTTCTTTTGTTTCAATTGGTGAATCACCCATAAAAAAGAGAAAGCTTGTAGAGCAAAAGTCATATGGAGCTAAAAAACTAAGCAAGGTGACAGAGACAGTTAAGAAGAGAATGGAAACAGTTGCAGGAAAAGAGATTTCTGACTCACAATTTAAGGAGCCATCTGGAGATGTAGACTGTTTAGAAATAATAAATCAACTCAAGGAAAAATTCAAAAATGAAAATACTAAAAGAAGTGATAAAATAAAAATCCTCACTGTATTGCCCAAAAGTTGGAGCATTAGGAAAATTGCTTCAGAATTTAACACAACAAGGCATACAGCATCTATTGCTAAAAAAATAGTTGAAGAAAAAGGTGTCCTTTCAGACCCAAATCCAAAGGGTGGGAAAAGAATTAAACAGGATACTGTTGACGCTATTAAAGCATTTTATCTTTCAGAAGACATCAGTAGAACAATGCCAGGAAAGAAAGACTATTGTAGTATCATTGACAATGAAAGAGGAAGGATACATTTGCAAAAGCATCTTTTACTTTGCAATTTAAAAGAAGCCTATCATATTTTCAAAGAAAGAAATCCTTTGGTTAAGGTGGGATTCAGTAAATTTGCAGAATTGCATCCAAAGCAGTGTGTTATTGCTGGAGCAACAGGAACTCACTCAGTATGTGTCTGTACAATTCATCAGAATGCCAAACTTATGTTTGTAGGAGCTGAATTAGAAAAACTAACTGCAAATGATGACACACCTATTAAGAATGTACGTCATTGTGTTGCCTTTATGGAATGCAATCCTGCCTCAGACAATGTGAACAATGTGGAGATCCATCAGATTTAAAAAACAGACTACTGGACATATTTACAAACAACTTCATTGATATCATAAATTTTAAAAAGTGGACCAATACAGATGGTCAAATCTTGAATCAGTAGAACTGAATACAGATGAATATATTGACCAATTCTGTAACCAACTGAAAGAATACCAGATACATGACTTCAAGACAAAGATGCAAGCAACTTATTACCGTGAAACAAAAATGTCTTTGAAAGATGGTGAGGTCCTTGCTGTGTGTGATTTTGCTGAAAATTATTCCTTTATTCTTCAAGATGAGGTTCAGAGCTTTCACTGGAACAATGAGATGGCTACTCTACATCCATTTGTTATTTACTATAAAAAGGAAGATGAGATTGCTCACCTTAGCTTTGTTATTATTTCAGAGTGTAACATCCATAACACAGTTGCTGTACATTTGTTTCAAAAGCATCTGATAAAATTCCTAAAAGATAATATCTCATCCATCGGTTCCATCCACAAAATAATTTACTTTTCAGATGGGTGCAGGACAGTATAAGAACTGCAAAAACTTTTTGAATCTTTGCCATCACAGAGATGATTTTGGAATTGAGGCAGAATGGAATTTTTTTGCAACAAGTCATGGAAAGGGACCCTGTGATGGTGTTGGAGGCACAGTTAAGAGATTAGCTGCAAAAGCTAGTCTACAACGACCTTATGATGAACAGATCCTTACTGCAGAACAGTTATATACATTTGCAAGTGAAAATATTGTAAATATAAAATGTCATTTTTCAACCAATAAAGAGCATGAAGAGGAAAGCCAACTTCTCCAAGAAAGACACTCAACTGCAAGGACTATTGCTGGTACACAGAAATTACACCATTTACAGCCAGTTTCATTGACTTCTCTTAAGGTTAAACATTATTCATTATCAGATTATTCAAATATTGAGAAAGTTACTGAAAAGGAAGAAGTTGTGACTGAGGAGAAAATACATGGTTTTGTTACTGCTGCATATGATGGCCATTGGTGGGTGGCATATGTGCTGGAAAAGATACCAGAGAATAGAGAAGTAAAAGTCACATTCCTTCATCCTCATGGCCCAAACCCATCATTTGTGTATCCTGGTCGACCAGATGAATTAATCTTACCATATTCAGATATTCTAACACAAGTTGAGGCATCTACTACTAATGGACGAACATACAGGATTTGCAAAGAAGTTACTTTGAAGGCATCCAAAGCTTTGGCAGATCTACAGCACAGAAAGGTAAGAATTCAAAATTAAAATGGTCATGTAACTATATATACACTGCATACATTTTAAGTTGTGATAAATGGAAATCAATGAGCACTATACCTATACATATTGTATGTACATTTTAATATGTTACTTGTATTTGTTAATTAGGTAGCTATCTAGGTATACATTAAAAATTGTTTTCTCTTCTAGAAATCACAATAAATTGGGTGGCCCACAAGAATCTTGTCAACTACTGAAAACCATCACATACATGCACAACATACAGGTGAGGTGGGTAAAGAACAAATATTTAAAAATAAGCATTTGCTTGTTTGTAGAAGGCTGCAGATAGTATGTAGATATGGGTTGTATTTGTAAGAGATTGAGCTGACCTTAGACAAAAATGGTTACTGACATACAAGGTCACAAAGTCATGACTTTTTGACAATTTTTGTATAAAATGACTTTTTTCAAAATGTTGCTTGAATTCATTATTGTTTATACATTGAACTAGTTATCAGCCACTTACAGCTTCTTGGGATTTTGTTGTACATGACTCAAGGTATTAATGTAAAAAAATTGAATTTTTTAGGAGAAGGTATTTTTTTTTTATTCAAGGTCAAAGGTCAACTTTTGAAGGGATTTTTTTATTTTTCACAGTAGTGATATTTAACAAGAGACAATAAATAAGGGGCTACTAAAGAGCTTTAAAATGAGACCAAAATCAATGCTCTAGCTTTAATAGTTTTTTAGTTAAACCATTTTGAAAATAGTCATTTAACGCAAAAAAGGTCAAAATGTCACAACTTTGTGACCTTGTATCTCAGTAACCAAAGGTCAGTCAGCTCTAATAATTTGGGAATTTAAGTTTGGCATGTATATCTGCTATTGTGCCAAGTATGAGCAAAATTGAAAGGGGGGTGTGTTTTAGGTGGCTGACTTGACATGGAATGACCCTACTGTGATCTGAAGAATGTCATCTCGCATCTGAAAGTTACCAACGACGTGGCAGAGAGAGGGATAAAACTGATAGAAGATTACGCAAACACTGTCACAAAAGATGAGTCACAGCTGCAGGGTCTTCTTCAGCTCATGGAAAAGAGCCGGAAAGAACTCTGTGACTTCAAGAAGTCATCACTTGCCAAGATGACGTAGCGCAGAGGGAAAGGGAGTTAGCAGAGAGAGTACATGGCGCACGCCTTAAGATGATGTGTGTTCTAACCACGATTCACACAGTTTTTGAACCTAGTTAGGGGCACCGGAGTAAGTGCCTTTAGTGATATCGGTAAACCGTTTTAATACAAAATACATTTGATATTTCCTTATTCGTTTTATCTTATCCTAAAAAGCAGACAATGGCAGACAGCATATGGAGGTACGTGGACAAATACGATGTTTTAAATTTTAATGCTATCTGAAGGTGAGTATAACTTCTAAACCGCTTGTTCTATCAACTTCGTAAGTGTCTGAGAGGATTTCTTTCACTGAGAGGATTCAGAAAATATGGTCATTTGATGATTTATCTTTATTCAGTAAAAAATTGTCAATTTGGCCAAATTTCCAAAATTGAAATTTTGAAGGTCGATGCGCGACCCCTAAATATTGATCGATTTTGGTAAAAATGGTGTCTGTGTACCTCCACTGAACCAAATCATGGGAAAAACTTTGACCAGCTATAATTTAAAAAAAAAAGTGAAAAGTGATCCACCCTAATGCACAGTTAGGCATTAGCAGCTGTATTCACTAGACATAGCAGCTGTATTCACTAGACATAGCAGCTGTATTCACTAGACATAGCAGCTCAGATGAATTTCTTCATCATTTGTACTATGTATTAAAGCTCTCAGCATAAATTTACTTTCCCTCATTTTATATTTTTCTTTTATAGGAACACATCACTATCAACAATCTTTGTGATGGTGCAGTGATCGAAGCCGAAATCTGCGTTTTTTTTAATATTTCTCAATCACTGATGATGGAAGGTTTTTGTGTGCCAAGTGATCAAAGGTGATGATGAGAAAACCTGCGGTGCCAAAATTAGTGCTTACTAGGGCGAAGGAACCAGTGCCCCGAGCAGAGCATCGAATCTGAAGTGTCATCTACAATGCCATCATCCCAAGGTGTTGAAGATTGTTACTGAAAAGGATGCCGAAAGTAAGAAGGATGATGATGCTCCTGGCCCAAGTTCTTCAAATTGTCAAGCTCTTGTTACCAAGTACTTTGAGAGTGGAAAGGTTACTGTGTCCATGATGGCAGATAAATTCAAGGGCTGCATCATTGAAATGATGGTTAAGAATGCTGTCCCTCTGAGCTTGTTCTCTACCCCAGCTTTTGTTGGTTTGAAAGGGGAAATGGCCTGTAAACTTGGTGTTTAGTTAGAAAGGAACAGTACTGGTATTTGAAGTCTGGTACTGGAGGAGGCAAAAAAGCAGAAGCATGCACTCAAGGAATTTCTTCATGGATGGTTCATTTTTCTGAAGATGGATGCCTGCACAGGCCAGAGAGTTAATTACTTCATGATCAACATTTAATTTGTGGATGATTGAAAAGAAGTGGTCACACGCACATTGGTGGTAAGGGACACTGAAGCCCAACACTCAAGTGACTATCTCCAACAACTAGTGATGGACGTTCTGGAAGAGTTTGACATTGGTAAAGAACAAGTCTTATCGGTCATGACTGACAATGCCACCAACATGATGAGCACCATCGAGAAGCTGAGCAAAGATGAAGTGGAAGATGATTTTGATGAAGTTTCAGACAATGGCTGTGATACTTTAGACGAATTTGTGGATGCTGCTGCAAGGCTTTCCAAGATCCATCACATGCGCTGTGGTGTCCATATGCTACAACTGGCAATTCGTGATGGCTTGAGAGAAAAACATGCAGCCAGTCTCTTATTGGCAAGTTGCAAAATGTCATGGTGGCTGCTAGAACACCAAAACTAGATGCTATACTGAAGTGACATGCCTCAAAAGGGGCGATTTTGGATCAAGGAACTCGGTGGGGGAGTACATACTTGATGATTCAGTGTGTTCTTGAACTAAAACCTTTCCTTATTGACATGGCCAACCCAGATGTCACGATGACTGAAGTTCAATGGGAGCAAGTGAAGGAACTTGAAAGCTTGCTTTGCCATCCATATACTGTTACAAAAAACTTGCAAGCTTGCTTTGCCATCCATATACTGTTACAAAAAACTTGCAAGCAGCTGACTTGACTCATGGTTTGTTTTATAAGGAGTGGAAGACCCTCATTTTCTGCCTCTCTCAAATTGGTGGCATGATAGTCAATGGCATTATGAACTCAATGCTGTACAGAGAAAGTCGTCTGCTGGAAAATGACATCCTTTTGGCTGCTATCTACATTGATGCCATGTACCGAGTCACTCTGACAGAAGAATGGCAAATTAGAGCTAAAGCTGCTTTATGTGAAGTAGCCATTCGTATGAAAGGTCTACGAGTGGAAGATGAGGCTGTAGCTGGGCCGCAACATGGCAGCCTTCCATCATCATCCTCATCCAATTCAAATTCTGAAGATGAAGAATTTGCTTTTGAAAAACATCTAGACAACCAGGAGTGGTCGAAGCATTGTCGATTAGATTTGAAAAAATGGAGAAAGGAGCCTGACTGCGCTAGCTAAATTCAAATTGGATTTTTCTCATGCACTGGGAGAGGTAGAAAAAATTGACCGTACTTCAAAGTTGAAAGTGAAAGATGCAATACCCTGATACCCTGAGATTGTTCAAGATGCTGCTCTGACTGTCACAGCGTTGCCACTGACTCAAGTCAGCATGGAGTGTTTGTTTTCTGCCCTCCAAATCGTCAGATCTGACTTGAGAGCAGCAATGAAGGAGGACCTAACTGAAGCGATCCTGTTTCTGAGAACAAATTCAGTTTAGGTATAAGAGTACAGTATATATATGTAGTTGTAAAGTATTCATGTATTGTTCTATTTATTGCAGTTGCTTTTTTATATGCTGAACCATTTTGAAATACTGTAGTTTCAACTTTCATGTCGTATATTTTTATAATTTTATTATTTTATAACTATTAAATAACTTTTTAGTTTTTATTATTGTATGAGGAAAGAATAATTAAAATCGAGATTTAAAAATTAAAACTATTGAAATTCATGGAGGCTATTCATTTACCTACATTTATCTTAAACTATGAGTGTGTTCAGTACTTTGTCTAGCCTATTTTTAAACAGATTTACACTTTGACTGGAAACAACCTCTGAGGGAAGTTGGTTCCAGATATTAACTATTTTATAGGAAAAGAAATTTCCGCAGACTGAGGTCCTAAATGTCTTTACACACTCAAATAGTGTGCAAGATTTCGTCTAACCTTTTCTTGAACTGATCCACAGAGGAACTGTTCACAACTTCCGAAGGTAACCTGTTCCATGTGCACAGATCTTATACGTAAAGTAATTCCCACACACACTAGTCCTAACATTTCAAATCCAACTTCCAACCATTGTTGCGAGTTGGGTTATCATTTAAACTAAACATACTTCTAAAATCGACATCGTTGAACCCTCGTAAGAGCTTGAAAACCTCGATCAGTTGACCGCGCAGCCTCCGAGTTTCAAGCGAAAACAAGTTCAGGGCGCGTAACCGTCGATTGTAGCCCATATGCCTAACGGAAGGGATTAACTTTGTGGCCCTCGCCTGCACTCGCTCCAGCCTCTCAATATCATTCCTGAGGGTGGGCGACCAGAACTGCACAGCATACTCCAGGTACGGCCGAACAAGGGAATTGTACAGTGAGAGCACAATCTCCTTGTTCCGAAACTGAAATTGCCTCCTGATATAACCCAATAGTTTCTGGGCTTTCTTTTCCACCTCTACACACTGTTTCATAAACTTAAGGTCGCTGCTAATTAGCACACCCAAGTCCTTTTCTAAATCAGTCACCTCGATGAGAGAGAGAGAGAGAGTTACAAGGAGTTACAAGGAAAAGAAGTACCTCAAAAGGCCTTGCGGCCCATACCGAGGAGGTACCAATGGCAACAGGAGCCAGGGAAAATTTTTTAAAAGTTTATTTTTCTTTCAACTATCCTAGCAGTAGTAGAAAACTGGGTAGTAAAGTAGAAGGCTCTCTCCCCACCCTCCGCTCTCTCCCTGCCAGAGGCAGGTACGGAAAAAGGTTGAAGAAAATACCTTGACCCTGGAAAAGGTATCTTTCCTGAGGGTGGGCGACCAGAACTGCACAGCATACTCCAGGTACGGCTGAACAAGGGAATTGTACAGTGAGAGCACAATCTCCTTGTTCCGAAACTGAAATTGCCTCCTGATATAACCCAATAGTTTCTGGGCTTTCTTTTCCACCTCTACACAGTACACACTGTTTCGTAAACTTAAGGTCGCTGCTAATTAGCACACCCAAGTCCTTTTCTAAATCAGTCACCTCGATATGAGAGAGAGAGAGAGAGAGAGAGAGAGAGAGAGAGAGAGAGAGAGAGAGAGAGAGAGAGAGAGAGAGAGAGAGAGAGAGAGTTACAAGGAAAAGAAGTACCTCAAAAGGCCTTGCGGCCCATACCGAGGAGGTACCAATGGCAACGGGTGCCAGGGAAAATTTTGTAAAAGTTTATTTTTCTTTCAACTATCCTAGCAGTAGTAGAAAACTGGATAGAAAAGTAGAAGGCTCTCTCCCCACCTTCCGCTCCCTCCCTGCCAGAGGCAGGTACGGAAAAAGGTTGAAGAAAATACCTTGACCCTGGAAAAGTAGCCAAGGAAATTTTACAGGAAAGTGGAGAATATATAAATAGCTCTATATTTAGCTTGCTCACAGAGACACCGAGCAAGCGAACTCCTGCAGAGTTTTCTGAGGTTTTAATCTTAAACTATGAGTGTGTTCAGTACTTTGTCTAGCCTATTTTTAAACAGATTTACACTTTGACTGGAAACAACCTCTGAGGGAAGTTGGTTCCAGATATTAACTATTTTATAGGAAAAGAAATTTCCGCAGACTGAGGTCCTAAATGTCTTTACACACTCAAATAGTGTGCAAGATTTCGTCTACCCTTTTCTTGAACTGATCCACAGAGGAACTGTTCACAACTTCCGAAGGTAACCTGTTCCATGTGTCACAGATCTTATACGTAACGTAATTCCCACACACACTAGTCCTAAACCGTTTCAAATCCAACTTCCAACCATTGTTGCGAGTTGGGTTATCATTTAAACTAAACATACTTCTAAAATCGACATCGTTGAACCCTCGTAAGAGCTTGAAAACCTTGATCAGTTGACCGCGCAGCCTCCGAGTTTCAAGCGAAAACAATTTCAGGGCGCGTAACCGTCGATTGTAGCCCATATGCCTAACGGAAGGGATTAACTTTGTGGTTCTCGCCTGCACTCGCTCCAGCCTCTCAATATCTTTCCTGAGGGTGGGCGACCAGAACTGCACAGCATACTCCAGGTACGGCCGAACAAGGAAATTGTACAGTGAGAGCACAATCTTCTTGTTCCGAAACTGAAATTGTCTCCTGATATAACCCAATAGTTTCTGGGCTTTCTTTTCCACCTCTACACACTGTTTCGTAAACTTAAGGTCGCTGCTAATTAGCACACCCAAGTCCTTTTCTAAATCAGTCACCTCGATATTACTGCCCAACATTGAGTCCGACTTGGGATTGGCGTAGCCAATGTGCATCACTTTGCATTTACCCAAGTTAAACGGCATTTGCCATTTTTTGGACCACTCTCCTATCCTACCTAGGTCCGCACGCAGTTCCTCGATCGCTTCGGGCGTCCCAACATTGGCCCCAAGCTTGGTGTCATCAGCGAATTTGGCGATCCGACTGACGATGCCACCGTCGATATCATTTATGTAAATGGTAAACAACAGTGGCCCCAAAACGGAACCCTGAGGAACCCCACTAGTGACCGAGGCCCAACCCGAACTAGCCCCTTTAATTACCACCCTCTGCCGCCTATTCCTCAGCCAGTTTTCAATCCACCTACCTATTTCCCCACCGATACCCAGCGCGCGCACTTTCGCCATTAGCCGGCGGTGAGGTACCTTATCAAGTCTTTCTGAAAGTCGAGATAAGTATATCAATCGCCCTACTCTTATCGTACTCACTCAACATGACGTGGAAAAACTCGAGCAAGTTGGTGAGACACGACCTATGCCGTCTAAACCCATGTTGGGAGTCCCAAGCAGTTTGTACGAATCCAAATGGTCAACGATTCTATCAGCTATTATCCTTTCTAATAATTTACCTACTACTGAAGTGAGACTAATAGGACGATAGTTCCCTGGACTTTCGTGATCCCCTTCTTAAAGATAGGGGTCACGTTGGCCTCCCTCCAGTCACCAGGCACCTGGCCCATCACCAACGATTTGTTGAAGACTGTAGCCAGGTGGGGAGCCACCTGGTCGCGCACTTCTTGCAAAACACTGGGGAGAAACTGGTCTGGCCCAGAAGCCTTAAACGCGCTCAGTTTGTCTATTCTATGAGCAATGACTGTCGCGGTACATCTAACACTATCCAGGCCAACACCTTCGTGCCTCACAGCTGGCTTGGGGATGATGCGGGTATCCTCCCTGGTGAACACTCCCGCAAAGTACTCATTAAGCACATTAGCGATGTCCGCGTCGGAGGTCCGCAGAACGCCGCTTCCGTCCTTTAAAGGACCTATCATGCTTCTAATGGGCTTTCTACTATTAACATAACTGAAGAACTCCTTAGGGTTCCCCTTGCAGAGGCTTGCCACCCGTAGTTCTTCGTTACGTTTCGCTAGCCTAACCTTCGCCTTCACTTCCCTACACAGGCGGACATACGCTTCAGTGTTCTCGTGGGAACGATTGGCCTTCGCCCTCCTATACGCTACTTTCCTATTTCGGATAGCCGAAGCGATGCCACGATTGAACCACTTAGGCTGCATTGAAGCAGGGGTGACCGGTTTTGAGGGTATGGCAGCAGACTGCAGCACCATAAACTCAGCCCGGAATGCACTCCACACTCCCTCAACATCGCCGCCAACCTCTAACCCCATCTCTGCTACGCTATCCCTGAGGCTAACAAAGTTCGCCCCGGAGATCGAGCTTACTGCCTCTCGAGTTACTACGCTTCACCCGAGGGACGCACACACGGAACCTAATAAGACCGTGATCACTCCCGCCCAACGATTCGTCAATGGTGAGGCCAGTGACGAGGTTGTCTTCGGTCGTGAATACTAAGTCTAGAACACTTTCGCCTCGTGTAGGCTCGTTGACCCACTGAGTGAGGAAGTTCTCATCAGCAAAGTCAACTAGCCTCTTCCCTTCAGCATCGGCAGTCCTCTTTTCCCACTTTATGCCGCGACAGTTGAAGTCTCCTAAAACTACACACACCCTATCCCCTAGCAGGCTACTGAGTTTGGTGTACAGGGCTGTATCGTCCTCGAGGAGGAGATGCGGAGGTCTGTACACACACACAGAGAGAGA
The DNA here is from genome assembly GCA_023014485.1 of Bathynomus jamesi. Lineage (NCBI taxonomy): Eukaryota > Metazoa > Arthropoda > Malacostraca > Isopoda > Cirolanidae > Bathynomus > Bathynomus jamesi. The sequence goes on along the minus strand of JAJOZX010000655.1, from coordinate 1,260,428 downwards.
GAGAGAGAGAGAGAGAGAGAGAGAGAGAGAGAGAAGAGAGAGAGAAGAGAGAGAGAGAGAGAGAGAGAGAGTTACAAGGAAAAGAAGGACCTCAAAAGGCCTTGCGGCCCATACTGAGGAGGTACCAATGGCAATGGGTGCCACGGAAAATTTTCTACACACTCAAAGTGTGTGCAAAATTTGGTCTAACCTTTTCTTGAACTGATCCACAGAGGAACTGTTCACAACTTCTGAAGGTAACCTGTTCCATGTGTCACAGATCTTATACGTAAAGTAATTCCCACACACACTAGTCCTAAACCGTTTCGAATCCAACTTCCAACCATTGTTGCGAGTTGGGTTATCATTTAAACTAAACATACTTCTAAAATCGACATCGTTGAACCCTCATAAGAGCTTGAAAACCTCGATCAGTTGACCGCGCAGCCTCCGAGTTTCAAGCGAAAACAAGTTCAGGGTGCGTAACCGTCGATTGTAGCCCATATGCCTAACCGAAGGGATTAACTTTGTGGCCCTCGCCTGCACTCGCTCCAGCCTCTCAATATCTTTCCTGAGGGTGGGCGACCAGAACTGCACAGCATACTCCAGGTACGGCCGAACAAGGGAGAGAGAGAGAGAGAGAGAGAGAGAGAGAGAGAGAGAGAGAGAGAGAGGAGAGAGAGAGAGAGAGAGAGAGAGAGAGTTACAAGGAAAAGAAGTACCTCAAAAGGCCTTGCGGCCCATACCGAGGAGGTACCAATGGCAACGGGTGCCAGGGAAAATTTTCTACACACTCAAATAGTGTGCAAGATTTGGTCTAACCTTTTCTTGAACTGATCCACCGAGGAACTGTTCCTGCTATTAAAAGTTTATTTTTCTTTCAACTATCCTAGCAGTAGTAGAAAACTGGATAGAAAAGTAGAAGGCTCTCTCCCCACCCTCCGCTCCCTCCCTGCCAGAGGCAGGTATGGAAAAAGGTTGAAGAAAATACCTTTACCCTGGAAAAGTAGCCAAGGAAATTTTACAGGAAAGTGGAGAATATATAAATAGCTATATATTTACCTTGCTCACAGAGACACCGTGCAAGCGAACTCCTGCAGTTTTCTTATGTTTTAATCTTAAACTATCAACGTGTTAAAGTAATTCCCACATATACTAGTCCTAAATCGTTTCAAATCCAACTTCTAACCATTGTTGCGAGTTGGGTTATCATTTGAACTAAACATGCTTCTAAAATCGACATCTTTGAACCCGCGTCATGTAAGCGTCGATTGTAGCCCATATGCCTAACGAAAGGGATTAACTTTGTGGCATTTTTTGCCAGTTTCCAATTCACCTACCTACTTCCCCACCAATACCCAGCGCGCGCACTTCGGCCATTAGCCGGCAGTGAGGTACCTTATCAAAGGCCTTCTAATCAATCGCCCTACTCTTATCATACTCACTCAACATGACGTAGAAAAACTCGAGCATGATGGTGAGACACGACCTATGCCGTCTAAACCCATGTTGGAGTCCCCAAGTAGCTTGTAGGAATCCAAATGGTCAACAATCCTACTCGCTATTATCCCCTCTAAATATTTACCTACAACTGAAGTTAAATAGTGTTATTTATAGAGGTTCCAAGCCTCTCTTCCCACGCATGAGATAGCAGTAGCGTCCTAATCGTAACAGTAGAGAAAAAGACAATACTAAAAGTTTTTCTTTTTTTTTTGCAGTCAGAGGAGAACATCCCTAACCTAAGCTAAAAGGACAGAGTGGGATGGGAAGGGGTCCTAGTAACCTAGAGAGAGAGAGAGAGAGAGAGAAGAGAGAGAGAGAGAGAGAGTTACAAGGAGGAGTTACAAGGAAAAGAAGTACCTCAAAAGGCCTTGCGGCCCATACCGAGGAGGTACCAATGGCAACGGGTGCCAGGGAAAATTTTGTCTTTCAACTATGCTAGCAGTAGTAGAAAACTGGATAGAAAAGTAGAAGGCTCTCTCCCCACCCTCCGCTCCCTCCCTGCCAGAGGCAGGTACGGAAAAAGGTTGAAGAAAATACCTTGACCCTGGAAAAGTAGCCAAGGAAATTTTACAGGAAAGTGGAGAATATATAAATAGCTCTATATTTAGGTTCCTAAATGTCTTTACACACTCAAATAGTGTGCAAGATTTCGTCTAACCTTTTCTTGAACTGATCCACAGAGGAACTGTTCACAACTTCCGAAGGTAACCTGTTCCATGTGTCACAGATCTTATACGTAACGTAATTCCCACACACACTAGTCCTAAACCGTTTCAAATCCAACTTCCAACCATTGTTGCGAGTTGGGTTATCATTTAAACTAAACATACTTCTAAAATCGACATCGTTGAACCCTCGTAAGAGCTTGAAAACCTCGATCAGTTGACCGCGCAGCCTCCGAGTTTCAAGCGAAAACAAGTTCAGGGCGCGTAACCGTCGATTGTAGCCCATATGCCTAACGGAAGGGATTAACTTTGTGGCCCTCGCCTGCACTCGCTCCAGCCTCTCAATATCTTTCCTGAGGGTGGGCGACCAGAACTGCACAGCATACTCCAGGTACGGCCGAACAAGGGAATTGTACAGTGAGAGCACAATCTCCTTGTTCCGAAACTGAAATTGCCTCCTGATATAACCCAATAGTTTCTGGGCTTTCTTTTCCACCTCTACACACTGTTTCGTAAACTTAAGGTCGCTGCTAATTAGCACACCCAAGTCCTTTTCTAAATCAGTCACCTCGATATTACTGCCCAACATCGAGTAGTCCGACTTGGGATTGGCGTAGCCAATGTGCATCACTTTGCATTTACCCAAGTTAAACGGCATTTGCCATTTTTCGGACCACTCTCCTATCCTACCTAGGTCCGCACGCAGTTCCTCGATCGCTTCGGGCGTCCCAACATTGGCCCCAAGCTTGGTGTCATCAGCGAATTTGGCGATCCGACTGACGATGCCACCGTCGATATCATTTATGTAAATGGTAAACAACAGTGGCCCCAAAACGGAACCCTGAGGAACCCCACTAGTGACCGAGGCCCAACCCGAACTAGCCCCTTTAATTACCACCCTCTGCCGCCTATTCCTCAGCCAGTTTTCAATCCACCTACCTATTTCCCCACCGATACCCAGCGCGCGCACTTTCGCCATTAGCCGGCGGTGAGGTACCTTATCAAAGGCTTTCTGAAAGTCGAGATAAAGTATATCAATCGCCCTACTCTTATCGTACTCACTCAACATGACGTGGAAAAACTCGAGCAAGTTGGTGAGACACGACCTATGCCGTCTAAACCCATGTTGGGAGTCCCCAAGCAGCTTGTAGGAATCCAAATGGTCAACGATTCTATCAGCTATTATCCTTTCTAATAATTTACCTACAACTGAAGTGAGACTAATAGGACGATAGTTCCCTGGACTTTCGTGATCCCCTTTCTTAAAGATAGGGGTCACGTTGGCCTCCCTCCAGTCACCAGGCACCTGGCCCATCACCAACGATTTGTTGAAGACTGTAGCCAGGTGGGGAGCCACCTGGTCGCGCACTTCTCGCAAAACACTGGGGAGAAACTAGTCTGGCCCAGGAGCCTTAAACGCGCTCAGTTTGTCTATTCTATGAGCAACGACTGTCGCGGTACATCTAACACTATCCAGGCCAGCACCTTCGTGCCTCACAGCTGGCTCGGGGATGACGCGGGTATCCTCCCTGGTGAACACTCCCGCAAAGTACTCATTAAGCACATTAGCGATGTCCGCGTCGGAGGTCCGCAGAACGCCGCTTCCGTCCTTTAAAGGACCTATCATGCTTCTAATGGGCTTTCTACTATTAACATAACTGAAGAACTCCTTAGGGTTCCCCTTGCAGAGGCTTGCCACCCGTAGTTCTTCGTTACGTTTCGCTAGCCTAACCTTCGCCTTCACTTCCCTACACAGGCGGACATACGCTAAAGTGTTCTCATGGGAACGATTGGCCTTCGCCCTCCTATACGCTACTTTCCTATTTCGGATAGCCGAGGCGATGTCACGATTGAACCACTTAGGCTGCGTTGAAGCAGGGGTGACCGGTTTTGAGGGTATGGCAGCAGACTGCAGCACCATAAACTCGTCCCGGAATGCACTCCACACTCCCTCAACATCGCCGCCGACCTCTAACCCCATATCTCCTACGCTATCCCTGAGGCTAACAAAGTTCGCCCGCCGGAGATCGAGCTTACTGCCTCTCGAGTTACTACGCTTCACCCGAGGGACGCACACACGGAACCTAATAAGACTGTGATCACTCCCGCCCAACGATTCGTCAACGGTGAGGCCAGTGACGAGGTTGTCTTCGGTCGTGAACACTAAGTCCAAAACGCTTTCGCCTCGTGTAGGCTCGTTGACCCACTGAGTGAGGAAGTTCTCATCAGCAAAGTCAACTAGCCTCCTCCCTTCAGCATCGGCAGTCCTGTTTTCCCACTTTATGCCGCGACAGTTGAAGTCTCCTAAAACTACACACACCCTATCCCCTAGCAGGCTACTGAGTTCGGTGTACAGGGCTGTATCCTCCTCGAGGAGGAGATGCGGAGGTCTGTACACCAAGATTAACCTATAGTTCGTCCCTCCCACGTTCAGATCGACGCCAAGCAGCTCCCGTTCCGACCGGAACTGGCAGTCAACCGGACTCAACGTGTCCCTCACGTATATTAGTACCCCACCCCCCTCCCCACGGGTGCGGTCTTTGCGAAACATTCTATACCCGGGAATTTCGAACTCCCCAACGTAGTCCCTACGATCAGTATGAATCCAGGACTCGGTGATAGCAACGATATCCTGGTATTCTGATGCTAAGAGCGCCCGTAGCTCGCGAAACTTGTTCCTAATTGACCTAGCATTAAAAAGCATTGCACGGAGGGAGCCTTCCCTATTCTGACCGCCCCCTAGCACGACCCGTTTCCCGAACAGCCAGGGCTGTCGGGAGTCGAAGAGCCCCTCACTATTGCTGTTGGAGGGGGACTACCTGCTGGGGGAGGGGGACTAACTGCTGCTGGGGGAGGGGGACTAACTGCTGCTGGGGGAGGGGGACTAACTGCTGCTGGGGGAGGGGGACTAACTGCTGCTGGGGGAGGGGGACTAACTGCTGCTGGGGGAGGGGGACTAACTGCTGCTGGGGAGGGGACTAACTGCTGCTGGGGGAGGGGCACTAACTGCTGCTGGGGGAGGGGGACTAACTGCTGCTGGGGGAGGGGGACTAACTGCTGCTGGGGAGGGGGACTAACTGCTGCTGGGGGGAGGGGGACTAACTGCTGCTGGGGGAGGGGGACTAACTGCTGCTGGGGGAGGGGGACTAACTGCTGCTGGGGGAGGGGGCTAACTGCTGGGGGAGTAGGTTTAACCGTTTGGGGAGCAGGATCAATTGCTGGTTTGGGGGGTCTTAGTTTAAAAAGATTATACAAATTAATGTTCAGTAAATCACCATACTTCTTTTTCCCCTTCTGGTTAAAATGTATCCCGTCCGTACCAAAGTATTCCCCATTTCCGTGGAATGTAGGCCAAAAATCGACAAACTTTAGGCCTTTTTCATCACACATGCGTTTAACTCTTTTATTTATGCTAATGGCTTTACTTAGAGTATAGTCACTAGCACGCATTCGAGGGAGAATTCCTACGACCATACCCATGTCTGTCCTATCCCTAACCTTGTCAGTTAGGTTCTTAAATTCTTTAATAATGGGCTCTGTCTGCCCTCCTGTCCCTCCCATAAAAACGTCATTGCCACCAACATGGACAATGATAGGGCAACTCTTATTTTTGATATTAATTTTGCCTAATTCCCTATTAATTATCTGGCTTGTGGCACCCGGAAAACATCGGAGCTTTCTCTTGGTCGCCCGTCTTGCTCCGAAAAAGTCCCCTTGATTCCTTACCATAGAATCCCCAATTAAAAAGGATTCATCCTCCTCATCAGCAAGTAAGTGAAACTTATTTTTGGGTAATGGGTTCCAAATCCTTATGTTTTGGTTTTGGTTTGGAGGGTCTTTTATTTTTGACCAATTTGAATTCTTGGTCCTCCGTTCCATTTTCCGGAATAGTCACCGTGTTTTCCAAGCGTGCCACGCTTTGCTCTAGATGCTTAATTTTACAATTTAAATCTGCTTGTTTGTTTTTAGTTTGATCTTGTCTACTGGGATGGATTTCCAGTGCTACGAGCCTAGCTTCAAGCTTTTTTACTAATTCCTTTAGCTCTTTCACTTCCTTTTCGTGGTTGTCTCTAAGTTTACAAAACAAACATATACTAAGGGATGTGATATCGCTGATACTACCTTCTGGGAAGTCAACGCACCAATGATTAACTTTACATTTAAAGCATTCTGCTTTCAATTTAGCTGGCCTTGTCATTTTTTTTTTTTTTTTTTAATTACGATACGTTAATTTAAATAATACAATATGTTCCTTTTAATTAATACGATACGTTACTTTTAAATAATACAATATGCTACTTTAATTAATATAACGAATGGTGAGAGGGTAATGGTGAGTTCGGAAGTAAACACGTGTTACAGACCGGAAACTGAGTTGAATACAGAATTGAATGGAACCTGTGGGTTGCCGTTAGTAACAATGCAGTCTGATATTAATTTAAATAATAATAAATGCTATTTTAATTAGTATATTGGTTAGTGATGGGAGGATTGGTGAATGCCGAAATACGAAATAATTAGTATATTGGTTAGTGAGGGAGGATTGGTGAATGCCGAAATACGAAATAAACACGCGCAGACGAGTGGCACGTGTTTTCAGACCGGAAATGGAATTGAATACGGAACTGAATGGGATCTGTAGGGAGCCGTTTATAACAATGCAGAATGCTGTTACTTTAAATAATATAATATGTTATTTTAATTTATACAACGGATCGTGGGAGAGAAGTAGTGAATGCGGGAGATGGACCTGCGAGAGCACGTGTTACAGACCGGAAATGGACCTGCGAGAGCACGTGTAAGACCGGAAACGGAAATAGACTCGAACATACAAATCTTACTATGTAACTCATCTGAAAATGCAATCTGTAACTACCGTCTAAAACAATGCAAACTTATTTTATTTTAACTTTCCCAGAGAAATTCAGCCAAAAAAACAGAATTTAAACAATATGGAATTATGTTCGTTAACCGGAAAAGGAGTAATTTAAGTATATTTAATAATAAATTGTCTAATTATTAAGCAATAGTGCTTGCCCTAATCTCAATAATAAAGTAAATAAATATTATACTTATCTAACAAATATACAATCAAACTTAGTCACTATTAAAAAAGATACTGGAGAGACCACACAGCACGTCCGCCTCCGATGAAGTCTAATGAGAGAGAGAGAGAGAGAGAGAGAGAGAGAGAGAGAGAGAGAGAGAGAGAGAGAGAGAGAGAGAGAGAGAGAGAGAGTTACAAGGAAAAGAAGTACCTCAAAAGGCCTTGCGGCCCATACCGAGGAGGTACCAATGGCAACGGGTGCCACGGAAAATTTTCTACACACTCAAAGAGTGTGCAAAATTTGGTCTAACCTTTTCTTGAACTGATCCACAGAGGAACTGTTCACAACTTCCGAAGGTAACCTGTTCCATGTGTCACAGATCTTATACGTAAAGTAATTCCCACACACACTAGTCCTAAACCGTTTCAAATCCAACTTCCAACCATTGTTGCGAGTTGGGTTATCATTTAAACTAAACATACTTCTAAAATCGACATCGTTGAACCCTCGTAAGAGCTTGAAAACCTCGATCAGTTGACCGCGCGGCCTCCTAGTTTCAAGCGAAAACAAGTTCAGGGCGCGTAACCGTCGATTGTAGCCCATATGCCTAACCGAAGGGATTAACTTTGTGGCCCTCGCCTGCACTCGCTCCAGCCTCTCAATATCTTTCCTGAGGGTGGGCGACCAGAACTGCACAGCATACTCCAGGTACGGCCGAACAAGGGAATTGTACAGTGAGAGCACAATCTCCTTGTTCCGAAACTGAAATTGCCTCCTGATATAACCCAATAGTTTCTGGGCTTTCTTTTCCACCTCTACACACTGTTTCGTAAACTTAAGGTCGCTGCTAATTAGCACACCCAAGTCCTTTTCTAAATCAGTCACCTCGATATTACTGCCCAACATCGAGTAGTCCGACTTGGGATTGGCGTAGCCAATGTGCATCACTTTGCATTTACCCAAGTTAAACGGCATTTGCCATTTTTCGGACCACTCTCCTATCCTACCTAGGTCCGCACGCAGTTCCTCGATCACTTCGGGCATCCCAACATTGGCCCCAAGCTTGGTGTCATCAGCGAATTTGGCGATCCGACTGACGATGCACCGTCGATATCATTTATGTAAATGGTAAACAACAGTGGCCCCAAAACGGAACCCTGAGGAACCCCACTAGTGACCGAGGCCCAACCCGAACTAGCCCCTTTAATTACCACCCTCTGCCGCCTATTCCTCAGCCAGTTTTCAATCCACCTACCTATTTCCCCACCGATACCCAGCGCGCGCACTTTCGCCATTAGCCGGCGGTGAGGTACCTTATCAAAGGCTTTCTGAAAGTCGAGATAAAGTATATCAATCGCCCTACTCTTATCGTACTCACTCAACATGACGTGGAAAAACTCGAGCAAGTTGGTGAGACACGACCTATGCCGTCTAAACCCATGTTGGGAGTCCCCAAGCAGCTTGTAGGAGTCCAAATGGTCAACGATTCTATCAGCTATTATCCTTTCTAATAATTTACCTACAACTGAAGTGAGACTAATAGGACGATAGTTCCCTGGACTTTCGTGATCCCCTTTCTTAAAGATAGGGGTCACGTTGGCCTCCCTCCAGTCACCGTATGTTAAAGGATCTGGAGAAAAAAAGAATCTGTAGATATTATGTACTTGGATTTTGCCAAAGCTTTTGATACAGTTCCTCATAAGCAGTTGCTTGTTAAAGTTAGAGCTCATGGAACAAAAGGGACAGTAGCAAATTGGATTGAAGAATGGCTTAAAGAAAGAGAACAGAGAGTCCAGTTAAATGGGACTAGGTCTACATGGAGCATGTTCTGGGTGGAGTCCCACACTGCCACAGGGGTCAGTACTTGGACCTCTACTTTTTATTATTTATATTAATGACTTGGAAAGGGGTCTAAATAGTAAAACATCAATATTTGCAGATGATACAAAATTGGGACAAACTGTAAGATCTTTAACAAGTGCCATGAAAATGCAAAAGGACACTGATAAAGTAGTTGCTTGGGCAGATAGAAAGGAGATGAAATTCAATGTGGAAAAGTGTAAAGTTATGCATGTTGGTCATGACAATCCAGAATTTGAGTATAACATGGATGGAAGTTGGATAAATAAAGAAAAAAAAGGAGAGAGATTTGGGTGTCATTGTGAATCATGATCTTAAACCAAAAACTCATTGTATTGAAATTAGAAATAAGGCTTATGCTAGATTGAACCTAATGCAGAAACATAGAATATAAATTGCCAGAAATTATAAGTAGGCTCTACACTTCATACATGAGGCCTCTTCTTGAGTATTGCATTCAGTTCAGTAGTCCTTATTTAGAGCAAGACAAAGACAGACTAGAAAAAGTACAAAAGAGAGCCACAAGGATGATACCATGCCTTACACACACCTTAGTTACAGAGAGAGATTGGAGCACCTAAACATGTTTTCCCTAAAGCGAAGAAGGTTATGAGGTGATATGATAGAAGTAGGCCTATATAAAATAATAAATGAGTTAGATAATATAGACTTCCACTCTCATTTTACAAAGGATCACAATGATAGGACAAGAGGCCATAGCCTTAAGCTTTTTCAGCAAAGATGTAAATCATAGTTAGTAGGTACAACATAGTTTTTCAAATAGAATAGTAAAATTCTGGAATAGCTTAGATGAAGAAGTTGTGAGTTCCCATACTTTGGAGACTTTAAGAATAAACTAGATAAATTAATGACTGAAAGAGGTATTTGGTAATGATGTTTTGCTGGAACTTGTAATGGTGTGAAGAAGAGGTTTGTGAACCCTTCCCACTTATATATACAGAGTTTATTTTTTATTTGGGTAAGTCTCATCACCCACACAAAGTGATGGGATGTAGGGAGGCATCATCTTGGGTTAGGGGGTACTCTCTGTCTTTATACCCCTCGTTTAAAGAGATTTCTCTGCTGAGTGGTGCTGCCCTGTAGCACTGTGATGTATGAAAGACTCATTATGTTCACTTGCCTCATAGACACCTTTAAATGGGAGACCCTGAATGGGTGAACATTCAGATACTCTATACAGTCTTTACAGTCCCACCTACTCCTTTTATCTTAATTGTAGAGCTTGTATTATATTATTCAGGTTATAGCTATATAGATCCATGTAAAACTTCTTGTGATGAGATAACCATATGATGTCTACAATTAGTACAGTAGTGGTATTGATAAATGATCCACAAGATCCAAAGTTTTTGAAGTTAATGTACAGCTAGTAGATGTGTGACAATCTGCAGTTTGCAGAGATCAATTGGAATTTAATTTTGCATGTAACTGTATTTATGGTTTGTTTATATTAACAGTGGAGCCACCCAGATGGGCCGAAGGGCCCCTAGTGTGCCCACTATAAATTTTTACCATGTTTACCATGTGACAATGCTAAATACTTCAGCCAGACAATTCCCCACCTCCATAAATATCATGGCATAGATATTATCAGGTTCTGTGGCCTTATTAGGTTTTAATTTACTTTCCAGGTACCAGTGTGGCTATTGTATAGGAGGTTTAGAAAATCTGATGAACATTCTTCTGCTTGTTTTTCAAACTCAATATTCATACCAACACTGTATTATTCCTGGCATATGGAAACAAGGTAAAATTATTACACTACTCAAACCAAACAAAAATCCAACAGAACCAGCTTCCTATAGACCCATTACTTTACTATGCACACCTTCCAAAGTAACAGAAAGACTAATCTTACAAATCACCAACCCACACATTCCACTATCGCCTACTCAACATGGATTCAGACCTCACCACTCAACCACGACATTACTCACTAACCTCACGCAGCACATCATGGATGGCATCAACTCCAGATGACCAGCTCAACGTACACTATTAGCAACAATAGACATTAGTAAAGCATTTTATGCTATTCCACGCTTCCCTCTCATAAACAAAATACTCAACACAAACATGCACAATAACACCAAAAGGTGGCTGAGCAACTATCTCTCAGGAAGATACTCACATGTCACATTTAATGGCAAGTCATCCAAAAACAAGCTTTTTACGAACGGGGTCCCTCAAGGCTCTGTTCTCTCACCAACACTGTTGAACTTATACATGCATGACATTCCAACACCCATAGATAACAAGCTTACCTTATCATCATATGCAGATGATATATCACTAACATCCACCCACAACAACATCGACACCGCTACAAATAACCTACAAACATACATAAACAGTATACAAGACTGGCTCACACACAATAGACTCAAAGTAGCACCCACAAAATCAACCATCACCTTGCTTACAAGCAACACAAAAGAACACCAGGTAATTCCACAGCTTACACTAAACAACATCAACATTCCACACACTCACAGGATGAAAATACTTGGTGTCACATACAACACATCATTATCTTTTGCAAACCACATTCACGACATTAAAAACAAATGTACCTCAAGACTTAACACACTTAGGGTACTAACAGGCACAAACTTTGAACACCAGCAGGAAACAACATCACTTATATACAAACAATATATTCGCTCAGTTATGGACTATGCTAGCCCATGCTGGGCACCCATTATCTCAAACACACACATAAACACCTTACAAACAATACAAAACAACGCACTTCGTATCATTACAGGATGCACTCAAACAACACCAATAGAACACCTGCACACAGAAACAAAAATACTAAAAGTTAGGGAACATTTAGACATGAGGGGAACACAATTCATGGCAGCAGCGACAACTAACCCACAACACCCTTGCCACTACATGTACAATCATGCACCAACACCTCGCATCATTAAGGTAACACCAGAGAGACATTATAACCAAATACTCCATTCCATACCACGGCCCACAGACATCACACAGTACAGAAAACACATACACACACACCTAACCCACAAAGCACTGACACGACTCGGTCCGAGTGCGGTCCTAGGTGTGAAGCTGCCACCCATTGACAGGTCAGAGATCAGCCTGAGCAGATCGGATCGAGTTAACTTAGCACGATTCCGATGTGGACATCACCCCAACTTACGGACATATAAACACAGACTAGACAACTCCATAGACGACACCTGCCACCTGTGCCAGGACACACCACAAACAATTGAACACATTATGAGAGAGTGTACCACTCTAGCACAACAACGAACACAACACAACATCACTAGTGCGCTGAACCTCTGGTCCACTCCGGAGAGGGCGATTGGTTACCTGCGTGCCGCCGGCTTGCTCGATCAGGGTGGGCTGATCGGCTAAACAACAACAACAACAACAACAACAACTCAAATGAATGCCTATCTTACTTTATTTTTGTGATAAACACAGAATTTTAAAAATAGGACTTACACATTTTAAAAATTCCTTAGTACCATACATTATGTAATCAGCTTTCCAGCTTTCTTTACAAGATACTGCTATAAAAGTATGTTCTTTGTGGATCACTGACAAGTCCCAAGTAGCATCACTTGAATTCATTCGTAGACCATCATCAGGCAAAGCATTTATTTATTCCATTCATTCATTCATTCCACTACCTAATTGAAAATTATTTAGCTATCTTTAAAAGGCAAAGCTATATTACAGTGTCATTTGAAACCATTAATTTAGGTCAATCTTATAAAGATATGCTCTTGTTATTCAGCTTCAGTCAATAATTAGGCCCCTATTTTGCATAATCATATGGTACCAGTAACCTAAGCTGTAACCTAGTCCTTGCCATTAGTGTTAGTTATGGTGCAATTTTAAGTTTAGGACTTACTGGCTAAGGCTTAAACTATAATAGGCTGCAGGCTTATTCCACTAAGCTTAGTAATTGTTATTCATTTTGTAATATTTTTTCACAGTTGATTAGGCCCCAGTTCTTGGGAAGAGGAATTTTGCTATGTCACCTCACATTACTACTTTAATTGTCTTTAATCAAAACTGAAAAAGAAAAAAAATTTTGGTAGATAGGTTATGACCAATGATATAGGCTAGTAAGCTATACTGGTATACTATAATTTCTATTTAATTTTTATAAGTTATCATTATTCATTGATATGACCTTACTGATAAGATAAAATTCTACGTTTGTTATATGGTACATAGTTTTTTATGCTGTAGTTGTACAGTACTGTGATGGTTGTTCTTTCTATTTAAATTTTATTTTTAAAAATAAGTTATGTATGTGATCCTTCTGGGCTTAATACAATAAATTTAAAAGGCTGTTTTGTCTGAATTTTTAAAGCAAAATCTGGGACTTCAATATAAAACAGAGTAGGCTATATTTAGGCTGCTCATCTGTTGCATTGTAGACCATGGATTAGGCCTACATATGATTGCAGCTTATCCCAGGCTAGGCATTTTTATGGTGTGTGACACCTATAATGCATGAAGTAAAAGTAGATGTAGCCTAGGCTTTATGGTAACTAAACATTTATGCTCTTTTTCATGAAAGGTTATCATACTGTACCAATGTCATACCTCTAAATGACATAAAACTTTAAAGTTGGACTAAGCTTATAGATAAAAGGATAAGGTAGCTCAGCCTTTTTATTTCCCTCAAGGTTTTGTTGGGTAAGAAAGGTAGATATAGTATGATGGGTTATAAGTAGGCCCTATACTAAGCTTGACCTGTGTGGGGTGCATTACTATATAATTACAGTAATTAGTTGGCCATTGTAATTTATAGGCTTAGCTACTAGGAATTATTTTTCATATTCCTATTATAGTGACATTTTTTGAAGGTTACGTAGCTACCAAATGGTAGATATAGATAAGATAAATCATTGTAATTGTCCTTATGTACGACAAAATAGTCACTGAAAGTTATTTAGAGGTGGTGGGGTAATAAATAGACCCATTTTTAATTGTAGTGTAGGTAAGCAGGCTAGTTTTGTGTTCATTTAGGGGCACTTAAAATTACAATATGCAAATGTATCTCACCGTAAAGAAACACATGTTGCAATGGTAAATTGGTTGCAAGGAATATTTTCTCACAGTAACTCCCAAAGTGGCTCACTAAAAAGGAAAACTTCAGGTAGGCTATGCATATTTTAACTATACTTTAATGAAATATATTATGTACAGTCAGTCCTTGTTTTAATGAATTAATTGGTTCCTGAAAGTGTTTCGTATATCGAAAATTTGTACCCTATATCAAAATCAGGAATGCCACAGAAACAATGTTATAATTTATTAATTCATTCCAGAGTCACCCCCCATTATGGAAATATTAATAAAAATGTACACAGAAAACAATGAAAGACATTGTATGTATCACAAGTAGAATAACACGCAATGAAGGCAGATGCTTTTTCCTGAGGTGTAACTCACATTCTAAAGTTTGTTCTCAATAACTGTGACAGCAAGTCTGCAACTAGCAATAAACTGCTAAAGTTCCTAAAGTTTTGCTATGCCCTAAGTTCAGTGGTGGGTACCGTTAACCAAAAAGTTAACTTCGTTAACCGCTACTCCGTTAACCAAAAAGTTAACTTCGTTAACCGTTAATCCATTAATTCGTTAAACATGTAACGGAAGTTACCGATAAACCGTTAACGTTAACTTTTATTATAAAAAAAATGAAAAACACAATATATATATATAATTTAATTTTCCCTCTTCTTCTCGTTCTCCATTTTGTCCATGAGATGCATGTTGCCCTTCATGAAAATTAGCATATCAAAGTTTTCATCAGACAGGGATGATCTCTTGGCCCTCAGGATGTCCTTGCCCATAGAGAACAAACGCTCCACTGCAGCACTGGAGGGGATGGCTGTGTTGAACTTGATGAACAAGTCCACCAACACTTGCTCACCCAAGAAGCAGCATCTGTCAGCAAGTCCTTGGAGTTGGTCTCCAGCCAGGTCTTGACCAAGTTCTGGGCCTTGTCCTTGAGTGACCTGTGGCTTCTGCTGCTCTCTTTTGTCTGGATGACAGCACTGAAGAAGTCATCCTCCTCCTCTCCTCGTTGTTGCTGCCCACTTCGTTGGACTGCTGCTTCATGGCCTCCTCGACTGTACCCTCCATGCTTTTCCTCACCCTGGCGACCTTGGTGTTGTCATACTTGTCCAACCAGATGAGGCGAAACCTGGGATGGAAGGCAGCAGCCAGCTGGCATTCGTCATCCTCCAGGAGGGGCCCAAACCTTTTGTCGATGCCTGCCAAAAGTGCGTCGACCAAGGCGCTGCAGTAGACGAGGCCCTTGGACTTCAAGTCCTTAAGCCTGAAGATTGTCGCAGCAACTGTTGGCAGCAGAGTCCCAAGGTAGGCTTGTTCCTCCCCCTGGATCTTGTTTATTTATGAATTTTTTGGGTTAACGGACTTGAGTTAACGGAAGTTAAATGTAACGGAAGTTAATTAGTCTGATAATGATTTTCAAAGTTAACTTAAAAGTTAAATCGTTAACGAAAAAGTTAACTTCGTTAATTAACGATTAATGGATTAACGGTTTGTGCCCAGCTTTGCCTAAGTTAGGTTATTTGTAAGAATAACATTTTTAATGATTCAAATTCAGTTTATTCAAGATGGTTATTTGGGTATAACTTAACACAGAGAGTCAATTTCATTTTTTGTTTTGTTTTAATTTTAACTATTGATGAGAGGCCCAATTTGCATAAGTATGAGACTACAAATGGAGTTAAAGCATTCAGTGATTCAGATACCAGCTCTGGATACTTTTCCATGCTATTCAAAATGTAACAAAAGTCTTCTGATGGGAATGACAGTTGTAGGGTTGTCTCAGAAGAAACTAAAATCAATTTATTGTGTTGGTTTTTGACAAGTTTGAGAGACTTTTCTACTCTTTCATTGAATGGATCCATTTTTTAGCAACTTTGTCATCATTGATTTGCAGTTCAAATATGCTGCATCATCATTTGAGGAAGTGGGGGTTGCAAAGACAAATTGAGAAACTCCACTCCCAGGCCTAGGCCAAACATGATTATGAAATCTTCAATAATTTTTAGATGCATTCTTTGTTTTCATGACATTTTGCAATTATTTTATCTATATTTTTGGTTTGAAATATAAAGAGAACTGAAAAAGTTAAGCCTTTGTTTTTCAGTGTATTTTTCAGGATCTTTTTGTCTGCCAGATGTATGATGATATAAAATTTTATAAATTTTATATATGTGAACAAGCATTCAGTACACTTACTTTTTTTAAGAAAAAATATAGAAAGAAACTATTGCAAAATATTTGTATCACACTTCCTACTGAATATCTGCAGCAATTTGGAATTATTTGTTAAGAACTGCTACCCTAAAGGGTATCTAATATTTTCACAATTGTTTCAGGTTAGATAAGTCTGTTTCTGTTATTATTATTTCGTTCACTTCAAATTGAATGAAATAATAAGAACTGAAGTAGGCTTACCTAACATTAAATATCAGTATGACCCCTTTCCTTTGTCTGATGCTATGGGGTGTATCTCTCTATGGCCAATGTGTGAATGCATCTTTCTCTGATGTAAGGACTCTCTCTGCCTTTGTGGACCATTGGACCTGTCTTGGGACCCAGCTGATCTGCTTATGTTTTTCTTTTTCTCCTCTCCTCTCCCCCACCTTCTGGCTTTTTTTTGTTTTGGACCTTGACCTGACCCTTTCCTTGGACCTTGGGTGAGGGAGGTGGTTGTCCTTCATCCTTGTCACCTTTAAACCAAACCCAACCCCTGTCCCTGCCAATTCTCACTGCACATGGTATGGTATGAATGGTAGTTTTGGGGATGTTAAGAGCACACGCAATGTCTATCACTCATTCACCATTTTTCTTGTGCTTTAATGACATCTAATTTCACATCCAACCGATAGCTCATATGCTTTCTTTTAGGGCTGGTAGCTGCTTTACTGCAAACAGTATGCTTTGAAGTTATGGCTGCAATAATAGCGCAAAAATCAACAAAATCAGAATGAAAGCACCAGAAAACCGCGAATGAGTTCAGCACTGGCAATGGTTAGTGAGAGACTGAGAGTGCGTGGTGTCAGGGTTGGGGGTGCAGCGTGGTGTCAGGGTTGGGGGTGCAGCGTGGTGGTGGTGGTGGTAGTGGAGGAGGTAGGGGAAAGCAAGTGAGACAGTGAGTCTGAGGGAAATTTAAACAGTTTTCCATTGCACGCTTCTGTGTTCCACGTACATTATCCACGGAAACTGCTTAAGTGTGGGGAATTTATCCACATCGTTCTACAATTATTTGGCTGTGTAAATGCGTGGACTCGGATAATGAATACTTGGATAATGAGGACCCCCTGTATAATGTACTGCACCCTTGTTTGGGGAAACTTTGCTAACAACACCTTAAATGGTATCTTTGTTATCCAAAAAAGAGCAATAAGGTTATTATCTAATGCTGATTTCCTTGATCACTCTAGTGCACTATTTAAAGAGCTAAACATACTAAAGCTCAATGATGTAATTAAACTGGCACATTTATTTTTATTTACAAGTGTAGGAACAAAATCATTAATTTACAATGGGTTGTTGTTGTTGGTTAGCTGATCACCCCACCCAGATTGAGCAAGCCAGCAGCACGCAGGTAACTGATTGCTCTCTCTGGAGTGGACCAGAGGTTCAGCGCACTAGTAATGATGTGTTGTGTTCTATGTTGTGCTAGAGAAGTACAGTCTGTCATAATGTGTTCAATTGTTTGTGGTGTGTCCTGGCACAGGTGGCAGGTGTCGTCTGTGGAGTTGTCTATACGTTTGTAAGTTGGGGTGATGTTCCCATTGGAATTGTGCTAAGTTAACTCAATCTAATCTGCTCAGGCTGGCCTGTGACCTGTCGATGGGTGGTGGCTTCGTACCTAGGACCACATTTGGACCGAGTCATGTCAGTGCTCTGTGGCTTAGGTGTGTGTGTGTGTGTGTGTGTGTGTGGTGTGTGTGTGTGGTGTGGTGTGGTGTGGTGTGAGTGTGTGTTTTCTGTACTGTGTGATGTCTTGGGTGTGGTATGGAATGGAGTATTTGGTTATAATGTCACTGGTATTACCTTAATGGTGTAAGGCATTGGTGCATGATTGTACATGTAGTGGCAAGGGTGTTGTGGGTTAGTTGTCACTGCTACCATGAATTGTGTTCCCCCATGTTTAAATGTTCCCTAATTTTCAGTATTTTTGTTTCTGTGTGCAGGTGTTCTATTGGTGTTGTTTGAGTACATCCTGTAATGATACAAAGTACGTTGTTTTGTAGGTGTTTATGTGTGCGTGTGAGATAATGGGTGCCCAGCATGGGCTAGCATAGTTCATAACTGAGTGAATATATTGTTTGTATATGAGTGATGATGTTTCCTGCTGGTGTCCAAAGCTTGTGCCTGTTAGTACCCTAAGCGTGTTAAGTCTTGACGTATGTTTGTTTTTAATGTCCTGAATGTGGTTTGCAAAAGATAATGATGTGTTGTATGTGACCCCAAGTATTTTGGTCCTGTGAGTGTATGGAATGTTGGTGTTGTTTAGTGTAAGCTGTGGAGTTATCTGGTGTTCTTCTGTATTGCTTGTAAGCAAGGTGATGGTTGATTTATTTTGTGGGTGCTACTTTGAGTCTATTGTGTGAGAGACAGTCTTGTATACTGTTTATGTATGTTTGTAGGTTATTTGTAGCGGTATCGATGTTGTTGTGAGTGGATGCTAGAGTGATGTCATCTGCATATGATGATAAGGTAAGTTTGTTATCTATGAGTGTTGGAATGTCATGCATGTATAAGTTGAACAGTGTTGGTGAGAGAACAGACCCTTGAGGGTCCCCATTCGGAAAAAGCTTGTTTTTGGATGACTTGCCATTAACTGTGATGTGTATCTATTTTCCTGAAAGATAGTTGCTCAGCCCATGACTCCAGATTCCTGGGATCTTGGGAGCATTGCTCCAGTAAATTTGACCATGAGAAAAAGTAAAATTGGGTTTGGGTTTTGTTCATCCGCTAGATGTTATGCAATTTTTTTGCGTATACATTCTTGTACAAACCAATTTTTTTAAATTACAAATTTAGTTATTTTAAGTTTAGTTGGTAATTCCATATTTAACAATTATTTTTATTTTTTGTTAAGCTTCAATGTTTTGATAATTAAAATTTTATTAAAATGTATTTTTTTTTAATATAAAATTATCAGGATTGGACTATGTTCCATTGATCTCGGCCAGGTTTGATAAATTGGCCAGATAATTACTTGTGCAGTTTTAAGTAATCCACCATGACTTGCACAGACCCCAAAGCATGTGCTTCAGACAAACATTCTAACATAAAAGGTTACTTCAATGTTAAAGATTTAACCTATGTATGCAAACAAGGAGAAAATCAAGAGAGATGGTTTAGAAATCTGAAAACCCACCTGAAGAGACATTTAATTAAACTTCAGCATCATCAAAGCACTTACTTTTACTTACTTTCATTGTACTATATTTACTTACTTTTACTCACTTTTACCATACTATATTTACTAACTTACTTATTTTGTATTTTTTCAGGTAGTCAATATAATCAATAATGGATCCTAATATTGATGAAGTTGGAGAGAAAAGTGAGGGTGTTAAAAGGAGTTACTTTTGTGGTCAATGCAAGAACAAATATTCAAAGAAGCAAAACTGGGAGGAACATTTTAATTCCAAAAAAAATATTTGTTACAATACAAGAGGTCCCAGAGTTTGGGCCCACAGCTTAGATATTGCAGTAAAGAAATACCAGGATGAAGTGCAGCAAAAAGATACGGCAAAGCAGCCATTTAGTTTGTTCACAAAATGTGCTAGTGCTAGACCTCAGAAAAATGAACCAACTTCATCAACTGCTAATCTAGAAAATGAAACTTTTTCACTAGATGTTTCACAGACTGAAGAAAGTGCTTCTCCTCCACCTAAGAAACAAAAGGTAAGTGAGGAATCTGTGCATCAGACTAACAAAACTGCTTTAGAGGAATTTGAAAATTCCCAAATCCAGAAGACATTGAATGCAATTTTGCGCCTAACAAAAGAAACTCACCAAGCTGTTGTGGTTAATAAAGAGAAGAGTCAAAATATGCCTTCAAGTTCAAGTGTTGCATCCAAATCTACTAAAGCAAAAAGCAACAAATTTGACATTTCCATAGCCCATTTAAGCAAGTGTAAATCAATACAAGAAATCCTGAACAATGATTTGATCAAATCTACATTCAAATTGGTGGAAAAGAAGGATCTAGGGCATGCTGATGATTCATTTTCAGTACCAAGTGATATAATGGAAAACATTGCAAATAGTGACACTAATATGCCTGATGTAGATATAGCTGTTGAGGATGATGATGATGATGATAATCAAGAAGATATTGATGATGCTTCTGATGATAAAATGTTTACATTATATTGCATAGCTTGCACAGACCCCAAAGCATGTGCTTCAGACAAACATTCTAACACAAAAGGTTACTTCAATGTTAAAGATTTAACCTATGTATGCAAACAAGGAAATCAAGAGAGAGGGTTTAGAAATCTGAAAACCCACCTGAAGAGACATTTAATTAAACTTCAGCATCATCAAAGAGCTGCTGTTTATGAAGTGATGAAAACATCATCTCGGAACACTACTAAACGCATAGAAGACTTATGTGGGAACATCTTATACTACATAATGAAAACAAACACTGCATGGGCTCTATATCCAGTAATTCTAGCTGTATTACATAGGTCAGGTTGTGAGGTTGGAAATTTGAATCGTAGCACACATGCGTGCGAGACAATTTGTGAGCTATTAGATAATAAACTTAAAGAACAAACTGTAAAGTGGTTCTTAGAACAAACTTCAGTAACAATAACAGCTGACATTGGAACAATTTTGGGATTAAGCATGCTAGTTGTATTAGTTATGAGTGAAGAAGATAAGACTGTAAAACTTGCTGGGATAAATTTAGTACGCAGCAAATCGAGTTTATTTGGCCAATGAAATTTTTGATGTGTTGAAGTCTCCTAATCACTTGAAACTATCTGAAGAAGCAATTAAATCCAAGGTATCTGGAATGGTTGGAGATGGGGCTTTTTGTAAGGACAACGAGCCATTTAAAAACGAAATGAAAAAGTTGTTTGGAGAAAATTTCAAATTTCGATGGGACTTAATGCATCTTGTGAACAGAGCCCACGTTGATGCATTGAAGAAATTTGTAAACTAAGTGAGCTTTTAGACTTTATTCAGAATCACACTTCAAATCTGAGATCAGGCCTTGACTATACCAATATGGTTCTTGACAATATCATTGGTTTTAAGAGACCAAAACTCAAATCTGATACTCGCATGGTTAATTACGAATTTGATCAATTTGACAGATTTGTGGAAAATTGTGTGTTTTTTGATCATCCACAAGAGAAAGAAATTAGTGCCAAGTTCTATGTATTGATTTCCTATGTAACAAAGATTATGTTGCAAGTAGCTCAAAAAACCACAGTTAGTGCAGAATTTGTAGAAAATATATTTTATAAAGAAGGAGGGAAAAACTGTTATGTTAAGAGTGATGGAAACAATTTCCAAATTAGCTAATGGAGGAAATGCAAATGATGTAGTTTCTGAATTTAAGCACGATACCACAGGGCAGTAAAAGGAACTAACAGCTGAGGATTACATCCTAAATGAAGTTTACAAATACATCAAGAAACGTTCTGATTACTACCAGGTTGCTGAAGTTGCTAGACCATCCAGAACCAGATCTGAAAGTAGTTTTACAAAAGACTCAGTGATAAATTGGCTGACAGAATATATAGAACAGCTGTGGAAAGGAATCACAGAGAGATTAAAGCATTTTGATAAAGATGGATCAACTGCCTGGAGTGAAGCACCAGCTGAAGGACATTCTTCATTCTTGGTTACATTGTTGAACACAAAGGATCCATTAAGCCATCTCATTTGACTAAGCTGTGCAGAATTGTGAAGGAGGGTCCAGCTCCAGGCACTAGATCTGCTGTAATGATCACACAGAAAGCCATTGATCAGTGGCCAAGCATACATGGCGGTAAATTCACAACAAATGCCTACATGCAAGGTCTAACATCATCCACTGTTGCTGCTGCAATGAATAAATAAACTTAAGGTGAGTTATAAACTGTACATTATTGTATTATTATGTTTAGCTAAAACAATTTGTAATTGGTATGTCGTCAATTCAAGAGTTTACTATCATTAACCTATCTAGTGGTGTAAGGGGAAAAAAAGTAAATTCAGAGCTGTGCTCCAGTAAATTTTTTCAAATCTGGAGTCATGGCTCAGCCACCTTTTGGTGTTATTGTGCTTGTTTGTGCTGAGTATTTTGTTTATGAGAAGGAAGTGTGGGATAGCATCAAATGCTTTACTAATGTATGTTGTTGCTAATAGTGTATGTTGAGCTGGTCATCTGGAGTTCATGCCATTCATGAGGTTAGTGAGTAATGTTGTAGATGAGTGGTGAGGTCTGAATCCATGTTGAGTAGGCGATAGTGGTATGTGTGGGTTGGTGATTTGTAAGATTAGTCTTTCTGTTACTTTGGAAGGTGTGCATAGTAAAGTAATGGGTCTATAGGAAGCTGGTTCTGTTGGATTTTTGTTTGGTTTGAGTTGTGTAATAATTTTACCTTGTTTCCATATGTCAGGAATAATACAGTGTTGGTATGAATATGTGCTGATGTTTGTGAGAGCTAGTATTCCCTGTGAGCCCAAGTGTTTAAGGTGTATGTTAGATATGTTGTCTGGTCCAGTAGCCTTCAAATTCTTAATGTTTTTGATGATCTTGGTGGTTTGGTCTGTATTGAAGGGTGTAATGGTCATGTTGAGTCTGTAGGTTTTCTTGTGTCTGGCTGTTTTTGTTTCTGGTTGTTGTCTCTGTTTAAGTCACTTATCTTTGCATAGTGATTAACTAGAATGTTAGCTTGTTGTGTATATGTTGGGATATTGCAATGGGTAGATAGATATTTGGAACTCATCAATTAATTCACTTGTATCAGACTAGAAATAGATCAAAGCTTGTTATACCTTAATTTAGATTATCTTCATCTCAAAAACTACTCATTTTCATTGGATTGAAACTATTGAATGACTTAAATGCCGATATAAAAAATAGTGTGAAATGTAAATTTATTTAAAACCAAGTTGAAATCCTAGTTAATAATAGTATACTAACAAAACTCTAGGATTAATGTCCGTTACTGTTGTTTATTAATTTCTTGTGTATAATCTAGTATTAAAAACACATTTCTTGGGATTGTTTAGTTCTTATCTCTCATGTATAATATTGGTTTCTTTGTATGGTATTGGTATAATGCCTTCAATGGTGACCTTGCATTTGTCATGTCAGTAATGATGATTTAAGATTAATACATAAATTAACTATTAATAGTACTTATTTATTTATTTATTTATTAATAATAACTAACTGTTTATTTTTAAATAGAGCCCAGTAAAGCCTAAAGCCTAAAGCTTAAGAGCCAAATAAAATAAAATAAATAGTCCAGCTTCACAATTATTTATGTCATTGTAAAACGAATGTGCTGTATTTATTTTATTAATAAAAGGTATTCAATTCAGTATTCAATTCAATAGGAGTGAATAGGACAGGAAGTGTGAATTAAAACATCATTAATTAATAGGTGACAGGACAGGAGAAGAACAGTGGCCATCTATAACCACAGCTATTGATTGGCCAGAAAGGAAATTAGAGATGAAGGCACAGATAGAAGGATAGAAACTGAATTAAGGCAGTTTCAAAATTAAAGATTGGTGCCAGACTCTATTGAAAGCTTTTGATATGTCTAGCACAATAGCAAAAGTTTCACTAAAATCCCAAAAGGAGGATGACCAAGAGTCAGACAGATATGCAAGAAGATTGCCAGTAGAGTGTCCCTTGTGGAACCCATAATGATGATCTGAAAGAAGATTGTGAGAAGAGAGGTGTTTAAGAATCTTCCTAGTGAAGATAGATTCATAAACTTTGGAAAGGCAAGAATGAAGGGGAACTTCAACAGGAAGGAAAAGTACCAGATGAGAGACAAAGACAAAAGAGTTTGCCTATTCAGGGAGTCAGCACAGAAATCACAGAAGTACTGCCTAACAGCCTCCCAAACAGTGGCACAGAAGTGCCAATGGCACCTCCTCTTGGGAGGATCTAAAGGCTGAATTGGAGTGATGGAACAGGAAAGAGACATATTATTGGATTGTGGTTGGAGGAGCCCAATGGAGAAAAATGTTTGACAGAGTAAGAAGAAGGATGAGAGGTAAGAAATTAATCTAGAATGTTGGGCCTATCTCCAAGGCGATTGGAGATATGAGTAGGGTGCTGTACAATCTGATCCAGGTCATTTAGGATAGAAAAGTTGTAAGCTACCAGTACTTCACAAGGGATGTCAGTGAAATGGGAGGAAAGCCAAAGACGGTGGTAAACACTGAAATCTCCTGAAATGGAGATTTCAGCAAAGGGAGAGTGGGATAGAATGTATTCCACTCTGGAAGATAGGTAGTCAAAGAATTTTGATAGTGAGTAGAATTAGAAGAAAGGTAAACAGAGCAGATGTATTTTAGTTTGAGATTGGCATGTAAGCCGTAGCCAAAGGGTATAGAATTTGGAAGATTTGAGTTTGGGAATAAGAGAACAAGTTAGGTCATTGTGTACATATACATAACATCCACCTTTGGAGTGAAATTGAGTATAGAGAAAGTAGGAGGGCACAGAAAAGGGGTTGCTATCAGTCATCCCAGACACTTGAGTTTCAGTGAGGAAAAGATGATGAGGTTTAGAGGATGAGAGGTGGTGTTCAACAGATTGAAAATTTGAGAAAAGGCTATGAATGTTGCAGAAGTTTATGAAAAGTGAATCAGATGAGATCCAGAACATCTTGAATGGGCAGTAGCAGATCCAGCCCCAGTGCCTGGGTTTGCATTCCCAGTATCGGCAGCAGGAGAGCCAGAAGTGGGGACATTTACAGTCCCTCTCCAGGGGACTTCAAGGGTCTTGAAGTTGATTCCTTTTTTTTTTAAATTTTGAAAAGATTATGTAGTGTGTAAGATGCATGTATATGTAGTGAGGAGTAGGGAGAGAAGTGTGTGTTTGAGAGCATGCTGGACTGCTCACAGGGTAGATGAGACATGTAAAACGATCAGCTAAGGTGGACAGTGACAGGAGAAACAGGAGTTCCAGCACTCCCTATATTTCTGTCTAACGTACCCCCTGGTGTAATTCCCTGATCAATTGGTGCCTACAATTCCTTCTATAGAAATAGAGTAGAAATTCCTCAGCTTTACTAAAAGAGCTTAAAAAAAATGCAAGGTTTGCAGCCAAAATGACATGGGAATATGGAAGTAGCAGTCGCATATCCTGATCAACTGCTTTGGTTTATGACACTGATTCTTATACAGTAAATTATTCATATAAATTGAACAGATCAATAAAGAACACAAATGAAAATCTTAGCAACTGAATGTTTTTTGTTTGCCAAATCTTCAATTACACAGTCACATTCAGTGGTTTCTATATAACCACATGCTTTGAAAGAAGGCAAATCTCTCAAAACACTTGCCATATTTATGTTTAAAAATGTTTTAATGTTTACCTCTGGATAGGAATTCATGGGTCCCACAATCCCAACATGCATTTCATTTCTGACCCATCATTTCCAATTAAGGGTTAAAGCAATGTTCTGACATGCAGTAGCAAATGGAACTGGCTAGCAGCACAGAGCACTCACAGAAATGAGTGATAAACAAGCTAGCTGTAGGTGCTCACTGATTGGCTGATTTTCCCTGCATCATCATCATCATCATCCCACAGTCCCACTATAACCTTTGGTACTTGCACAATTACTGCAATCAACTGTGGCTGTTGATCATCTAATAACATTGTTATTTCATCACATTCTCACAACTGCAATAATTATTGTTTGATGAGCTTTTTAAGTTTTTAAGTAAGGTTTTAATATTTACTAAAAATAAATTTTGAATTCTCTGAGGTTGATTTATTGCTGGTAAATGTGATAACACCAGGGTTGGCCTGATTAGACCTGACCCAGTTGTCCCCAGTGTTTTTTTTTTTTTTTTCAGAAAAAGCCCACCTGAAAAAACTTCAGATATTTTAAAACAATGAGTTACTGTAATAAGCTAATAAAAATAATATAACAGGAAATATACGGTATGTATTTAAGAGTCATTGCAGTCATGTAGGACTTTGTTTTATTAAATAAATAACAAAAACACAAAGCTCAACTCAACTTTATTAATAATTAAAACTGAATTCCAAAATATTTCATTTTATTAAATGAAGTGCCCTGTAAAAATAATAAACTAATTAAATTCAGATAGTAACCATAGTTAAGTAATTACTTATTAAGCACTGGCATATCTCAAAGTACAGTAATCAAACTAAATCTTCATTTAGTTCACTTGGACCACTACACAAATATTTGTATATTTTGACCAGCTTTCCTGCTTTTTCTCTCCCAAGCTTGTTGCGTACCTTGGACCAGATGTGTCCAAATGTTGAGAAAACTCTCTCATTGGCAGCTGAACTTGGGGTACAACTCAGTAGATATTCACAAAAGTTGCAGAAATCTTCCATACCAGTAGCATTTCTTTTTGCAGTTTGTACTTTCATCACTTGCCACCAAGTAGAGGAAGACTTTCTATACAGTTGAATGACTTGATTATTAAACATTGATACTGAGAAAAGGTTCTTGTCTTTTATTTTGAAGGCCAGAAAATATGCTAGATATTGAGGCTTGTTGCTGATTATCTACTGTTCTACTGCCATTGCTTGCTCTTCATCAAGTTCTGCTCCTGTTAATATATATATATATATATATATATTACATTCAACTGCAAAGAACACGCAGTATAAATAACGTAAAGAACGACGCTTGTATAGGAGATATTCCGCGCAAGACGAGAAAGAGAAAACAACAAATGAAAAAATGAAGTACCACCTGGGAATCGAACCCGGGATCTTCCGATTGCCGGTCAGACGCGATAACCACTACACCATGGACTTCACTCTTCCAAATGCCGTAATTCCTCTACATACTCGCAGAAACCAATGCCCCAAGGGGCACCTCCCGCATGCCGTAACATTATATACATTCAACTGCAAAGAACACGCAGTATAAATAACGTAAAGAACGACGCTTGTATAGGAGATATTCCGCGCAAGACGAGAAAGAGAAAACAACAAATGAAAAAATGAAGTACCACCTGGGAATCGAACCCGGGATCTTCCGATTGCCGGTCAGACGCGATAACCACTACACCATGGACTTCACTCTTCCAAATGCCGTAATTCCTCTACATACTCGCAGAAACCAATGCCCCAAGGGGGCACCTCCCGCATGCCGTAACATATATATATATATATATATATATATATATATATATATATATATACATACAGGGTGTCCCGTAAGTCTGGACCCATAGGGAAAAATAATAAAATTACAAAATAGTCCAAAATTTATTACATATCTGTTCAAAGTGTCCGCCGTTGTGTCGCACACATAGTTGAAGACGCAATCTCCACTGCGACAGCACTTTCTGAATCACAGTCGCAGAAATTTCTTGACACGCCTCCACAATGCATGCTTTAAGGTGGAAAATGTTCTGAAGCTTGACCTCGTACACTTTGGCTTTCAAGTGGCCCCACAAATAAAAATCATAATAAAAAATAATAAAAAAATAATAATAATAAAATAATAATAATAACAATAAAAAAATATATTATAAATCCCTATGGGTCCAGACTTACGGGACACCCTGTATATATATTATATATATATATATGCTGCAAACCCACAAGGAAAAAGAAAAATGATTCCAAGGCCTTTCGTGTATTCAAAGCTACACCTCGTCATTCCCTGATGAGGTGTAGCTTTGAATACACGAAAGGCCTTGGAATCATTTTTCTTTTTCCTTGGGTTTGCAGCATTCATTCATTTCACGTGTTTTATTGTGAGATTCATCCCATATACAGTATATATATATATATATAATTAGTGTGGACCAAAAAAATGAAGGTTTAAAAGTCAAGTTTTAGGGGTCCCGAGAAAATTGCACTTTTCCTTTTAATGCTGAAAAAATTAGTTTTTCCTCATTTTCATAAGTTCTGCTTTATTTTTTGTTGGAAATTCTTTACGATTCTTGAAAACTGTTTTGAGCAGGTATTGTTTGTCCTCTTCTTTAGTTGTCACTGCTTGATTAAATTTTTCAATCAATGCAACACCCCACTCAGCTGTGTCATTTGTCACTCTAAGGGCATGAACTCTACCACAGCCTCTTTGGTACTCAGGATCTATTCCCCATGTTGATGCAGAATTTTCAGTGAAGAGAGAATTGAGATGTAGAGCATCAAAAGAGATTTAGTCCTTGAAGTAACAAAATCAGAAATCCTTTTTTCTTTAAAGAAGCTAGGGTTACCTTTGCTTCTAAACGTTTCAGTCCCTTATTTCTTGGAGGCATTTTGATATTATTTCGCATTTGCTCCTTTTCTTCAAGGGATATGCTTTTGTCAAAGAAGCTTAATCCAACAAGTGTTTCTGAGAGGTACCAAGATGTCGCTTAATGGCATTTTGGGCTTGCTTGATAACACTTGATATCAAAGAATTTTCCTCCATTATTGCAAGATCTTGCAAAAATTTAAGATCAACATTTGGGCTTCCTCTGGTTGAGAAGCTTTTGCCCAAGATTTTGCGTATACCAATGCAACAAATAAACAAATTTCTGTTATTGCATCAAGTTCTTTTTTAGTCATCTTAAATTGATTTTGGAGAAGAAAAAGCTTAAATGCATAAATTCCTTTTGCCATCCATCTTGCATGATGGTACGCTCCAGGTCTCTTCAAGGGAGTATTAGAAATGCTTTCTTCTCCAAAAACAGAGAACAAGTTGAAAAAATTCTTTATAATCATCTCTTGGCTGTTTAGAGTTGAGTGCCTCCTTCATGATTAAGACTGTTTGATTTTTAAATCTTGGAACTCTTTCAATTATTCCGCAGCTTTGGGAATCAACAGCAGTTGTGATTTGAGAATGATCCATAAAATCCCATTGAGTTTTGAATCTTTTGAAGATTGGAATATCAGGTTCAGAGGAATGGCCCATAGAAGTCCGGAAGACTTGAGATAGGACAATCTCATAAATATGGTGTCTGCAGGCTAAATATAAAAGCTCTTTTCCAAGTTCTTGTTCAATTTTAGTGCAAGCTCCAGCATGGATTCCGGTATTGGATGCTGTTGTGTCAAATGACAGCCCAATAATTCTCTGGGTCATATCATGTTCTTGCAGGAGAGAAATGCAAACACGAGCCATCTCCGTACCCGTGCCAGCAGTGACTTTAGGAATTCCCAGCAATTTCTCTTCACCATTCCCACTGACTAACACTGCAATCCTTTCCATTCTTCCTTCGCCTGCAAGAAAAAGTAAAATATATAATATATAATTTATATATATTTATTTTTAATATTATTTTATATATATTATATTATATATTTAATATTTTATTTTATATTTAATATATTTATATATCAGTGGCGACTCGTGGTATAAATGTATGGGGGTGCGATTTCATAAAATTTATAATTTTTAGAATTGTAGTACATAAACAATCACATGGTGCTTCCGTACGGTACTTATATGTCAAAAGAAGCCATAAATTTGTATTAAAAAAATATTTTAATAAAATATAAAAATAATTGTTGAATAAATTTGACTATAATAATGTACCACTGTACGACAACACGGACTCACAATAGGCTAGTGCGAATCCAACTGCCGCTCACAAGAGTACTAACATATGCGGTTATGCCAGACGTACAATTCTAGTTAATTACAAATAAGTAATAATTTTAATAAAATACATATAAATGGCTTATATCATTATTACTGAGTAACTATTAGTAAAAATAAAGTTGTTATAAAAAAAAATTCGCGATTGTACTTATATTTTCATTACAACAGTAAAATATAATTTATATTTATTTGAGCGAAAAATCTATCGCTCCATTCGGCTGCAATATTATTTTGTATTCAAACAGCGGTACGCTGTTTGAAGCTATGCTATAAGTTTAGAATATTATGTACTGTATGAAGGCTTACTCAAAATGCCTCATGAATCATGATATGCCACATGAATTTTTAAAATATATTTCAAGAATATTTATTTTAATATCTTAAAATTAATATATTTTTTTATCTGTTAAATTAATATTTATCGTTTCAAGCAAGGGGGAGCGACCGCTCCATCGCTCCTATACGCCAGTCGCCACTGTTATATATATTATAATTTATATATATATAATATATAATTTTAAATTAAACTTGACTTATTTTAAATTAAACTTGACTTATTTTAAATTAAACTTGACTTATTTTAAATTAAACTTGACTTATTTTAAATTAAACTTGACTTATTTTAAATTAAACTTGACTTATTTTAAATTAAACTTGACTTATTTTAAATTAAACTTGACTTATTTTAAATTAAACTTGACTTATTTTAAATTAAACTTGACTTATTTTAAATTAAACTTGACTTATTTTAAATTAAACTTGACTTATTTTAAATTAAACTTGACTTATTTTAAATTAAACTTGACTTATTTTAAATTAAACTTGACTTATTTTAAATTAAACTTGACTTATTTTAAATTAAACTTGACTTATTTTAAATTAAACTTGACTTATTTTAAATTAAACTTGACTTATTTAATTTGAAGGTAAAATGGTGTAGATTGTGAAAACTAGCTTCAGACAGTGAAATGTAACCTAATTAAATAGAAATTTAGCTATCAAAATGTTTAATTAAAACCAACCAGATAATAACACATTGCCTAGGTGTGAAAACCAGACCCACAACTAAGTTTTTCACCTGAGAGATAAAATATAAATATGCTAAAATTAATCAGACAAAAAAACTAACCTGATATCTCTGGGAGTATTTTCCATCCCAATGAAGAACTAAAGGCTCTCCAGGACAAAATGCTTGCTCTTGATATTCTGTTGCTATTCTTTGCGTAACTTTTGACGAGTTCGAAGCATAGTAGATTTTGACACTGTAATGTTTTCCAAATTATGGCCCGAAGACTGAGCAACAACAGCATAAGACATAGCTGCATCTCGATTGGAAAGATTCATTCTATCATAGGCTGCTACAACATTTTTGTCAATAGGCTTTGACTTTTTAGGAGCCAACATTTTCTTTTTAAATTGCTCTTCAGAGGGACCTTGAAAATTCATTTCAAGGTTGTCGTCATTAGTTGTTGATGATGATGATGTGAAATCATCTCTGTTGGTAGGCAAGAATGATCTTTTAGATCGCTTCTGCTCTTTGAGGGCTCTTTCACACTAATTCTTCACGATGAAGCCTTCTTTTCTCTCTTTTTGCAAGAATTTGGTCTACTGTACCCATGCTACTTTGTGTAGGATATTCTTGCTGGCTTAAGTAGAAAAGCTTGTCTTCTTCATTTGACATCATCAAAAGGGCATTAGAGTGACCAATATCAAGAATTTCAGCCTTAATTTCATCTTTAAACATAGCTTCTTCAATACAGCATTTTTCCTCAGGCCTTTTTCTGTTTTTCATCAATTTATCATAACAGCTTATTAAAGAGTCAATCTTTCGGATGGCACTGTCTCTACGCATTGGGGAATCCTGGCTTTCTCCCAGTAGGTCATCACTTCATCTAAGCAAAGATTAATGGATCTTATTCGTCCCAATTTTTCCTCTTTTTGATGGAAGAAATATGTTTGCAAAACTTGCAGTTTTGTAGGTAAGCAGCAACAAAGTATATCTTTATTTAAATGGCCAATGAGCCAAACTTTAGTTTTAGAACGAGTAGCCATTTTTAGTTTAAAAAATTAAATTTCTGAAATAGTAAAATAAACCAGTTAAATTAGGAGATAAAAGGATAACTAAAAGGTTCAAGCCAATAAGCAAAGCCTTTAATTAGAGTTGACCAATTAAGGATATATATTTTATCCAAATTTTTGTTTTCCTTATTAATAATTTTCTCTGAAATAATGATCTAAGATTGTTTTTGTACTCTATTAACACCAAAAATTTCTTAAATAAGAAGAAATTTTTTCATAAGTTGCAACTCAAGAGTTGAGTTGATCATTGATGTTCTAAGCGCGCCTATTCATTGGAAAATTTTTATAAGTCATTAAATCTCGGGACCCCTAAATATTCTCATATTTGACCAAATTTTGCTGACATGTCTATATCTGGTCTAAAGGAGCAAGGGCATTAATGTGGAACAAGGATTTCTTCAACTTTATAATTTACCCCCATTTTGGTCCACACTAATATATATATATATATATATATATATATATATATATATATATATATATATTATATATATATATTTATTATATATATATTTATTATTATATTATATATATATATTTATTATATATAGCGCCTTGGTGGTGTAGTGGTTAGCATTGCTGACTACGAATCCATTGGCCTGGGTTTGAGACCTGATGGCAGCTGGTGCGTAGCAAAACCCAGCTATTCATCTTTCCACACAATAAAGAAAGTGGTTGGTAGATAAATACCCTAAGTGGCCTAGTGGTTAAGATGCTGGGCTGCTGATGGGGCGTGGTTCGGATTCCACGTTAAACTGTAGGTCTAAGGTGGAGTGAAAAGAACAATTTGTGAGAATGAACAATTTGGGCGGAAGCTAACCAAAGGTTTTATATATATATATATATATATATATATATATATATATATATCTTACTATTTCTATGAAAACAGAAAGAATATATTATAAATAGATTATAAATATTGATACTTACCCATGTATTGAGGGTCCATGAAAAATGGTTCCACAGCATCAGTCGTTCATTTTTTAATTTGAGCTCTGTATGGCTTCAAGTCTTCACTTTGCAAGAGCTGTATCCACATTTCAACAGCAGCT
This sequence comes from Bathynomus jamesi, assembly GCA_023014485.1. Classification (NCBI taxonomy): domain Eukaryota; kingdom Metazoa; phylum Arthropoda; class Malacostraca; order Isopoda; family Cirolanidae; genus Bathynomus; species Bathynomus jamesi. The sequence goes on along the minus strand of JAJOZX010000655.1, from coordinate 1,227,375 downwards.
GACAGAGTTGCTGAATCACTTTGAAGCTGCAAAAATTTGATTACACTGATATAATAATAAATCCCAGAATAAAGTATATAAATAAGATTTTTACTCAAAGCATTAATTAATTAAAATAAAACTAGAGAAGATATTAAAATAATTAAGTAGCAGATGTACCATACTTAAAAATGTAACCAAATTTTCATAGGTAGCTAAGTATACCTTATCAAGTGCAATAGCAACTTCCTTTAGCTGCTTCTGAAGGTGAAGGGCCTCTCTCTATAAGCCTGCATTGTTCAGGGTAGTGGCACTTTTTCCATTAATTTCTTGCTCAGTACCGTATTGATTTTCATGTATTTCTGAAATTTTTTTATAAATGTGTGTACACAAGCTTCCTGTAAGTTCCGCTGAGTATCTTTCAGTATTTGTGGCATTAGTCCTCCCTTGTCCTTCAGCCATCCCTGATTAACAAAATAAAAGGATTTGGAGAGAACATAAATATAATAATATAGTAATATATATAAAAATAAATATAGTAATATACAGTATATATATAGATTACAGCATCTATCTTTCTCTCTCTACCAATCTGTCTGAATATAAATTTTATAAAGATTATCATTTTTATAAATATTTCTCAAAACATTCTATGGCCACATTGAAATATATATATACACACAGTATATATATATGGTACTTGCATGTGGCTGGTGGTGACTACGAAAACATTTGTGAATTTTGATTGTGTGTTTTATACACCATTAGGTGTAACTTCTTTCTCCAGGAGATTAAGGTAATGAGATGAACACCCATAGGTTAGAATGTTAGGACATTTCTCCTGAAGTAGTTCTTTCATTTTGCTCTCATTATCAGTACAGATTGCAAATACCTTGAAAATATGAGAAAGAGAAATAATCATAGTATTGTAAGGATTTTATACATAGTATTATAGTATTGTACTGACATAGTATTGTAAGGATTTTATAGTTACTTTATTTACTTGAGCTATTTTAATTAATAATCTCTAAAATTTTAATGAACTCAAATTACTCACATCTTTGTTATATTTCTGTTGGACCTCATTTATTGCAGCTATAGCAAGTTCACAACAATATTCTGCTGTTTTCTTCTCTGATCCACAATCAGTTGTTGATAGCAGGGATGTTGAGTGGCCAGTGGGATCATTCTCACTGTTAGATCTTTTCTTGTTTGTGCACAATACCCAGGTCTTAACAGATTCATCATTTGTCTATATTCTTTGCTGCTAGCAGTCTAGCAGCATTAAAAGCTATTGCATTGTTGTAGAAAAACTTGGCAACTTGTAGATCAAGCAGTTTCTTTTGTTTTTCTGTTGTCTTTATGACAAAATCGGTCATTTGAGGTCGGGTCAATCTTGACTTTAATGGAGTACTACAAATACTGCTTCATTGGGGGGAAATACAAAGATTTAGGTTTCTTCTTTGGAGGTTGAGAAGTAGAACAACTGTCAGGTCTGTTGACAGAGACACCAGAAGCTGATGAAGGTGATCTAAAGATCTACAAAAGCTAAGGCTAACAAAGACCCTAAGATCCACTCTAAAGTTAGCCTGAGAGAAAGGGAAGTGTAGGGGGTTAAGAGAAGAGAAGAGAATAAGGGGTTAAGTAAGTAGCAACACCTCACTCATGGGTTAACATTCATTCAGAAAAAGAGGAAAAAGACTCACCATCATCATCCGCCAGCCATTGCCGACAAGTCAGAAAAATAGTCTGAGAAAATAGGAGAGGGATGAAAGATGAAAAGAAGTAAAATAAGAATGCTTACAAACCATGCAAACACAGTCTTAACTCACTGTCATACCACAAACATGCAAGAAAAGAGAGTTACAGACATGCAAAGTAAGGAGAGGATAAGAAAAAAAAATAAGTAGGTAAAGTTAAACAAAAAGTGGGTTAGTTTATGCTACGAGCTACATCTACGTTCGTGTTAGTCTAATTTTTTTTTTTTTTTTTTTTTTGCTGGCATCACACGATCGTATGTCACAAGCTGGCATTTATTGTCAACAGACTCATCCTCGACCACCACCACCAGAGCTCCTGTTGCTAATTTTTTGTTTTTTATTTTAAACAATGTTAATATTTTTAAAATGTCTGTCAAGACGGTTCTTAAACACATTATTCCATTTATCAATTACTTTAAACATAAAGAAGTTTTTAGCGATATTAGTAATGAAACGTCTGCCACGCAACTTAAATCCATTATTACGAGTATTACTATTATCGAAAGTGAACAATTTGTCAAAATTTACGTTATCGATGTTATATGATTTGAAAACTTCAATAAGCTCCCCCCTTAATCTCCTAGTTTTGAGTAAATACAGGTCTAACTCTCTAATCCTATCTTCATAAGGCCAGTTGCGCAATGACGGAATTAGTTTCATGGCACCATGCTGAACCCTTTCTAACCTATCAATATCCTCGCGCAAATACGGGCACCAAAACTGAATGGCATATTCTAAATGAGGCCTGACTAGGGACTTGTAAAGGGGCAATATAATATCCTTCAATTTAAATTCGAAATTACGCACTATGAAGCCTAACATCCTATTAGCTTTTGCGCAAGACTCCAGGCACTGGTTCCTAACCTTTAAATCCTTAGATACGTGTATACCTAAATCTACTTCCTTGTCAATGCTTGCCAACTCCCTATCATCCATTGTGTACATGTAATTATTGTTACGAGAACCTACATGCTAAACTTTGTTTGTTTACATTAAATTGCATCTGCCACTTATCCGTCCACTCCATAATCATATTTACATCGTCTTGGAGCCTATTTCTATCATCCTCATTAACAACCTTACTGCCTATTTTAGTATCATCTGTGAATTTTGACACGTTACTAGTCAATCCTACATCTATGTCGTTAATGTAAATTATGAATAGCAATGGGCCTAACACTGAACCCTATGGGACATCGCTACCTACATCCAACCACCCCGATTCACTACCATTAAACTACCACCCTCTGCCTCCTAGCATGAAGCCATTCTTCTAATCAGTTAGCTACCTGACCTCATATACCGTGCGCTTTGACCTTTGCAATTAATCTCCTATGTAGAACTGTATCGAGCGCCTTTTTAAAATCTAAATAAATAACGTCAGCCGCTCTATGCCTATCGTATTCGCGCACTGTTTCATTATAAAATTCTAACAAATTAATTAAACAAGATCTATCGCATCAAAACCCATGCTGACTACTATTAATCAAATCTCTACTTTCTAAGTGATCGATGATACAATCACTAATTACGGATTCCATAAGTTTACCTACAATTGACGTTAAGCTAATGGGCCTATAATTACTAGGTACCATGCGGTCGCCTTTTTTAAAAATGGGTGTGACATTAGCTAATTTGAAGTCCAGGTATAATCCCCATTTCGACTGACTGATTAAAAATCTTCGTTAAGGGGCCTACGATAACGTCTTTCAAATGTCTGGGATAAAAAGTGTCAGGGCCTGGAGCCTTGCTAACTTTTAGCCTATCAATATAATGTGCAATCTCAGCCTCATAAACAGTTATTTCATCCAAAATAGTCTCGCTACTAAATGGAACGATATCATCCACATCGGGGATATTATTTATGTCTTCTATGGTAAAAACTGTCGCAAAAAAGTTATTGAAAATACCCGCCATCACCTGAGTGCCAGAAGCCAAAGTGCCATTAACATCCACAAGAGGGCCTATGTTATCTTTTATCGGCTTACGATTATTGACGTATTCAAAAAACTTTTTGGGGTTATGTTTACTATCTGCAGCTATAAGTATCTCTAAATTACGCTTGGCATTCCTAACTGATCTTTTAACCTGACGTCTAAGCTCGATATACCTATTAAAGTTAGCTGCTGTGCCATTGTGTTTATTAAGTCTATACACACTATTAATGCTCATTTAGTAACTCACCTATTTCCCTAGTCCACCACTTGGGCCTACCATGATTTCTAGTGTGCTTGGGCCTATGAGGAATAAACTCCCTTTCAGTATTCCTAAAACTTTCTTTAAATGTCACCCGATGCAAATTTGTGTCATTACCCATAAATAAGTTAGCCCAGTCCACTACTCTCATCCTATCTGCAAAACTATCAAAATTAGCCCTACGAAAATCAGGGACTTCTATTACGTTACTGTCCTTAGTGTTTTCTATTGATAACTTAAACCTAAGAATTTGATGATCACTACATCCTAAACTCTCGCCTACTTCTAAACCTTCGACTATATTCTCGCCATTCGTCATCACCAAATCTAAAATATTGTCACCGCATGATGATAGAAATGAATCAAGTGATAGTTCAGAAACTGATGATTCAGATAAAATATTTAATGCAACTTGATCATGAGTTGGAGGATTTTCATTTCTCTTTATACATTTTTGTAAATGTGTTTTGATTCTCTCAATTTTAGAACTTATTCCATTCCATAATGTTTGCATTTCACTTTTGAGCTTCCTTCAACTCGTATGACATTGGCCCACTCATGAGAAGATTTCCTACCACTTCCAGCAACAAATGGCATGGTTTCTTAAATTCTTAGTGTTAAATAAAAATAATTCAGTATAGATACTGGTAATACTAAGCTTTAGCTATTATATCTAAGTTATATTTAAAAAAAAATCATCTGCAGTATATGTATCTAACAAAATAGCAACAATCATTATTAAGAACAATGAATAAATACTGTATTTAAGCACAAAAAATTTTAAAGGCCAGCTTTTAAATTTTATTATACACTTTTCTTATATTAGCTATAGAAAATTAGAAAAACCTGAAAATACCTGACAAAACCCAGGTTCCCCCCCCCCCCCCCCCCCCCCCCCCCCCCCCCCCCCCCCCCCAAATAAAAACTCAGTTTTTTGCCAACCTTGGATAACACAGAGAATGTCATTGGGAAGAAGAAACGATTATGCAACTCCTTTTGGAGAAAGCTTCAGCTAGCTAAATATAAACTTGAAACTGCAATTTAATATCTGCACATTTGCATACAAAGTTACACAAAACTACCTTCTCCAGTGGGTGTTAGTTTTCTTCAAACAATTAGTTGTCCTGACACAAGTCTCAGAAATAATGACAACCTTTGACAATCATGAGACCATCTCGTGTTGGTAAAATGGCTGTCACAAATTGCTCCTTCACTGTGCAATAACTTTCCTGCTTGAATCAAATGAGCACCATCCCACTCCAGTTTCAGATCTCATTTAAAAAGATGATATAGTAATCTTAGTTCCACATCGTGTATAGACAGCTTAATTTAAAGCTGCGAAAGTGCAGTCTTCAGCCATTACTCCAAATGTTACACAATCATCACTTACATGTAACACTAGTTTGGTGATAAATTATCATTTTAAAGCATATTTGTACTTATGTCTACGTGCATATATATATTTGTATATGTATGTACAGTATTCGGTAGTGAATGTTCAGTGTACATGTTAAATAGATGCGTAATTTTTACTTAAAAATTTGCATTATTCATTTTAAGCCTAAGCTTGCATAATGTTCATTAATTTATTTATTAGCTATAAAATTTACAAGATATTCAGCTATTCTTATATTTGCATAATATTCATACAAATTTCATTCCTTTTTTTAGGTTTAAGCTCATTAATGGATGTTGTGTTTTTGTTCCTTTATAAATTTATTTATCTAGCTATTCTTTTATGAATTTATCCTACTTAATTTCACACTTTCAGAAACATCTTATTTATAACTCTCATCACATTTATATTTCACATTGCATCATATCACTGTAGAAGGCCTCTTAAGAAATCCTTTTACTGAAAGTGTACTAGTTTGTTTAAATGTTTTTCTTTTGACTTAGACAGACCAGTAGTTCGCAAAGTGGGGACTGCCATGGGTTAGGTGGGGGTCCTTTCCTGGGTGGTGGGATATGAGGTATGTACGGTAAACTTAAGAGAATAATAATACCTAATAATAAACCAGATAAATTAATAATGGCTTTCTTTCCTCTTTAAATTTCTTTAAACCTTCACCATTCACATACTAACTAATAAAATAATCCTTTAATTTCTTTGCTCCACATAAGTGGGCAATTTTATACCTGCCACATTGTTACATTAATGTCCGACATCAGATTTGGTGACTTCATGGAGGTTGAGAAGTAGAACAACTGTCAGGTCTGTTGACAGAGACACCAGAAGCTGATGAAGGTGATCTAAAGATCTACAAAAGCTAAGGCTAACAAAGACCCTAAGATCCACTCTAAAGTTAGCCTGAGAGAAAGGGAAGTGTAGGGGGTTAAGAGAAGAGAATAAGGGGTTAAGTAAGTAGCAACACCTATCACTCATGGGTTAACATTCATTCAGAAAAAGAGGAAAAAGACTCACCATCATCATCCGCCAGCCATTGCCGACAAGTCAGAAAAATAGTCTGAGAAAATAGGAGAGGGGTGAAAGATGAAAAGAAGTAAAATAAGAACGCTTACAAACCATGCAAACACAGTCTTAACTCACTGTCATACCACAAACATGCAAGAAAAGAGAGTTACAGACATGCAAAGTAAGGAGAGGATAAGAAAAAAAAATAAGTAGGTAAAGTTAAACAAAAAGTGGGTTAGTTTATGCTACGAGCTACATCTACGTTCGTGTTAGTCTAATTTTTTTTTTTTTTTTTTTTTTTTTTTTTTTTTTTTTTTTGCTGGCATCACACGATCGTATGTCACAAGCTGGCATTTATTGTCAACAGACTCATCCTCGACCACCACCACCAGAGCTCCTGTTACTAATTTTTTATTTTTTATTTTAAACAATGTTAATATTTTTAAAATGTCTGTCAAGACGGTTCTTAAACACATTATTCCATTTATCAATTACTTTAAACATAAAGAAGTTTTTAGCGATATTAGTAATGAAACGTCTGCCACGCAACTTAAATCCATTATTACGAGTATTACTATTATCGAAAGTGAACAATTTGTCAAAATTTACGTTATCGATGTTATTAATGATTTTGAAAACTTCAATAAGCTCCCCCCTTAATCTCCTAGTTTTGAGTAAATACAGGTCTAACTCTCTAATCCTATCTTCATAAGGCCAGTTGCGCAATGACGGAATTAGTTTCATGGCACCATGCTGAACCCTTTCTAACCTATCAATATCCTCGCGCAATTACGGGCACCAAAACTGAATGGCATATTCTAAATGAGGCCTGACTAGGGACTTGTAAAGGGGCAATAAAATATCCTTCAATTTAAATTCGAAATTACGCACTATGAAGCCTAACATCCTATTAGCTTTTGCGCAAGACTCCAGGCACTGGTTCCTAACCTTTAAATCCTTAGATACGTGTATACCTAAATCTACTTCCTTGTCAATGCTTGCCAACTCCCTATCATCCATTGTGTACATGTAATTATTGTTACGAGAACCTACATGCTAAACTTTACATTTGTTTACATTAAATTGCATCTGCCACTTATCCGTCCACTCCATAATCATATTTACATCGTCTTGGAGCCTATTTCTATCGTCCTCATTAACAACCTTACCGCCTATTTTAGTATCATCTGTGAATTTTGACACGTTACTAGTCAATCCTACATCTATGTCATTAATGTAAATTACGAATAGCAATGGGCCTAACACTGAACCCTATGGGACACTGCTACCTACATCCAACCACCCCGATTCACTACCATTAACTACCACCCTCTGCCTCCTAGCATGAAGCCATTCTTCTAATCAGTTAGCTACCTGACCTCATATACTACTCGCTTTGACCTTTGCAATTAATCTCCTATGTAGAACTGTATCGAGCGCCTTTTTAAAATCTAAATAAATAACATCAGCCGCTCTATGCCTATCGTATTCGCGCACTATTTCATTATAAAATTCTAACAAATTAGTTAAACAAGATCTATCGCATCAAAACCCATGCTGACTACTATTAATCAAATCTCTACTTTCTAAGTGATCGATGATACAATCACTAATTACGGATTCCATAAGTTTACCTACAATTGACGTTAAGCTAATGGGCCTATAATTACTAGGTACCGTGCGGTCGCCTTTTTTAAAAATGGGCGTGACGTTAGCTAATTTGAAGTCCAGGTATAATCCCCATTTCGAGTGACTGATTAAAAATCTTCGTTAAGAGGCCTACGATAACGTCTTTCAAATGTCTGGGATAAAAAGTGTCAGGGCCTGGAGCCTTGCTAACTTTTAGCCTATCGATATAATGTGCAATCTCAGCCTCGTAAACAGTTATTTCATCCAAAATAGTCTCGCTACTAAATGGAACGATATCATCCACATCGGGGATATTATTTATGTCTTCTATGGTAAAAACTGTCGCAAAAAAGTTATTGAAAATACCCGCCATCGCCTGAGTGCCAGAAGCCAAAGCGCCATTAACATCCACAAGAGGGCCTATGTTATCTTTTATCGGCTTACGATTATTGACGTATTCAAAAAACTTTTTTGGGTTATGTTTACTATCTGCAGCTATAAGTATCTCTAAATTATGCTTGGCATTCCTAACTGATCTTTTAACCTGACGTCTAAGCTCGATATACCTATTAAAGTTAGCTGCTGTGCCATTGTGTTTATTAAGTCTATACACACTATTAATGCTCATTTAGTAACTCGCCTATTTCCCTAGTCCACCACTTGGGCCTACCATGATTTCTAGTGCGCTTGGGCCTATGAGGAATAAACTCCCTTTCAGTATTCCTAAAACTTTCTTTAAATGTCACCCAATGCAAATTTGTGTCATTACCCATAAATAAGTTATCCCAGTCCACTACTCTCATCCTATCTGCAAAACTATCAAAATTAGCCCTACGAAAATCAGGGACTTCTATTACGTTACTGTCCTTAGTGTTTTCTATTGATAACTTAAACCTAAGAATTTGATGATCACTACATCCTAAACTCTCGCCTACTTCTAAACCTTCAACTATATTCTCGCCATTCGTCATCACCAAATCTAAAATATTGTCACCGCATGATGATAGAAATGAATCAAGTGATAGTTCAGAAACTGATGATTCAGATAAAATATTTAATGCAACTTGATCATGAGTTGGAGGATTTTCATTTCTCTTTATACATTTTTGTAAATGTGTTTTGATTCTCTCAATTTTAGAACTTATTCCATTCCATAATGTTTGCATTTCACTTTTGAGCTTCCTTCAACTCGTATGACATTGGCCCACTCATGAGAAGATTTCCTACCACTTCCAGCAACAAATGGCATGGTTTCTTAAATTCTTAGTGTTAAATAAAAATAATTCAGTATAGATACTGGTAATACTAAACTTTAGCTATTATATCTGTTATATTTAAAAAAAAATCATCTGCAGTATATGTATCTAACAAAATAGCAGCAATCATTATTAAGAACAATGAATAAATACTGTATTTAAGCACAAAAAATTTTAAAGGCCAGCTTTTAAATTTTATTATACACTTTTCTTATATTAGCTATAGAAAATTAGAAAAAACCTGAAAATACCTGACAAAACCCAGGTTTTTTTTTTTTTTTTTTTTTTTTTTTTTTTTTTTTTTTCCCAAAAGATACCTGACAAAACCCAGGTTTTTTTTTTTTTTTTTTTTCCCAAATAAAACCCAGTTTTTTGCCAAACTTGGATAACACAGAGAATGTCATTGGGAAGAAGAAACGATTATGCAACTCCTTTTGGAGAAAGCTTCAGCTAGCTAAATATAAACTTGAAACTGCAATTTAATATCTGCACATTTGCATACAAAGTTACACAAAACTACCTTCTCCAGTGGGTGTTAGTTTTCTTCAAACAATTAGTTGTCCTGACACAAGTCTCAGAAATAATGACAACCTGTGACAATCATGAGACCATCTCGTGTTGGTAAAATGGCTGTCACAAATTGCTCCTTCACTGTGCAATAACTTTCCTGCTTGAATCAAATGAGCACCATCCCACTCCAGTTTCAGATCTCATTTAAAAAGATGATATAGTAATCTTAGTTCCACATCGTGTATATACAGCTTAATTTAAAGCTGCGAAAGTGCAGTCTTCAGCCATTACTCCAAATGTTACACAATCATCACTTACATGTAACACTAGTTTGGTGATAAATTATCATTTTAAAGCATATTTGTACTTATGTCTACGTGCATATATATATTTGTATATGTATGTACAGTATTCAGTAGTGAATGTTCAGTGTACATGTTAAATAGATGCGTAATTTTTACTTAAAAATTTGCATTATTTCATTTTAAGCCTAAGCTTGCATAATGTTCATTTAATTTATTTATTAGCTATAAAATTTACAAGATATTCAGCTATTCTTATATTTGCATAATATTCATACAAATTTCATTCCTTTTTTTAGGTTTAAGCTCATTAATGGATGTTTGTGTTTTGTTCCTTTATAAATTTATTTATCTAGCTATTCTTTTATGAATTTATCCTACTTAATTTCACTCTTTCAGAAACATCTTATTTATAACTCTCATCACATTTATATTTCACATTGCATCATATCACTGTAGAAGGCCTCTTAAGAAATCCTTTTACTGAAAGTGTACTAGTTTGTTTAAATGTTTTTCTTTTTGACTTAGACAGACCAGTAGTTCGCAAAGTGGGGACTGCCATGGGTTAGGTGGGGGTCCTTTCCTGGGTGGTGGGATATGAGGTATGTACGGTAAACTTAAGAGAATAATAATACCTAATAATAAACCAGATAAATTAATAATGGCTTTCTTTCCTCTTTAAATTTCTTTAAACCTTCACCATTCACATACTAACTAATAAAATAATCCTTTAATTTCTTTGCTCCACATAAGTGGGCAATTTTATACCTGCCACATTGTTACATTAATGTCCGACATCAGATTTGGTGACTTCATTATGTCAATGGATAACTATCATCTACGTATATGGACAAATTGTGTCCCATTGAGATGAAAGTAGTATTTTTTCTTATTGGGACTGCCATACAGTTCCCAGAATGCCTGTTGTCCACATAGGCAGACACTTTGTCGGAGTAGGCCTACTTGAAAATATAGAAAAAAATAAAACTCTAACCAAAATTGTATGAAGAAGCTTAAACCAGTTCATTTATACTGATAATTTGCAATTCAAAACCAGGAAGGCACTGAAAGGTTAATTGTACATTACATGCTGTTAATAATGAATAAAGATGATGCTTATTTATTCCTGTGAAATTGTATAATTATTTTAATATGTGAAATTCAAGTATAAAAAATTAAATTTACTCTGCTAAATGGTAGGCCATTCTTACAATGCACAAGTGATGAAATTCATTACTTTATACATTCTTAGGCATTCTTCAACTGGGCCTTCAACTACCTTTTCTGATTGGCTAAATGAAATGTTGTCCTAACTTAATATTTTTTATTTATTTTTTTTATGCAGGAAGGAGGGGCCAAGGGCAAGTGCCCACAAAAGTGCTGCTCCCATAGAAGAAAAGGAGAGCCAAAATTAAGGACTGGGGTTTTTGAAATGCCTAGATACTCTGCTTTTGAAAGATGGGAGGTCATAGACAGGAGGAAAGATGGATTGAGGAAGATTGTTCCAGAGTTGACTGGTTGAGTAGATGAAAGACTGAAAATACTAATTAACCCTTGTCTTAGATAGTTGGACAGAAAAGGAATGAGAAAGTTGAAAATCTGGTACTGCGTACTCTCCTTAAAGGAAGAGGCATGGGTCATTCCATGTCAAGTCAGCCACCTAAAACACACCCCTTTCAATTTTGCTCATACTTGGCACAATAGCAGATATACATGCCAAACTTAAATTCCCAAATTATACACTGGTCAACAAAGATTTTTCATCAGAGTAAAATTTGTGGTGGCTGGATAGCATTTTTCACGCTGATTCCAAAACTGCATTCAGATTTTTTCTAGCACGTATAGTTTTCAAGATGAAGGCATATATATAACTACACAGATTTAACCATTTTAAATAGGCAAAATACTAATATTTCAACATTTGATTGTGTTTATTTTATTGTGTTTTTTTAGTTTATTCATCTTATTTATTTCAATTATCTTAATTATACATCTTATGTATTTCAGGTGTGAGCTTTTACGTCTAGCAGCATTGTGATTCAGGCAACAACGCCGTGCTTTGTGTGTCAAAAGATCAGTCCAGTCCAAGAACTTGTTGTGTCAAGTTGGTGTACATTTTTTTTTAATTTATAGTTTGCTCAGGTCAGTCAACATGCCTTGACAATGTAAGAATGACCCTGACAAGTTCTGTTTCGTATGCGGCCAGTTCACAACTAAAACACAGCGACGAAGTATTACAACCGACATTAAGAAAATATACAAGCTATACTTTGGTTGCCATCTAGGTGACCAAGATAAACCATGGGCGCCACATCAAATCTGTTCTGGCTGTTCAAATGGATTACGTGATTGGCTTAACAAAAAGAAAGCTTCAATGCCATTTGCCATACCCATGATATGGAGGGAGCCGAGAGATCATCATGAAGACTGTTATTTTTGTAGTGTGAACTTAATGGGGTTTTCTGCCAAAAACAAACACCAGATTGTATATCCAAACTTGGATTCAGCACGTAGACCAGTAAAACATGATGAAACATTGCCCATTCCAATTCCCCCAAGTGATAGGCTAGATTCTATCATAGATGACATGGAAAGTGATGAAGGTGTAACTGGCGTTTCCGGACCATCTACAGAACCAGAGTACACTTTTGAAGGTAGACATTTAGAGCCTAAAAAGTTAACCCAAGGACAGTTGAATGATCTTGTTAGAGACTTATCGCTGTCTAAAGAGAAATCAGAGCTTCTCGCCTCAAGACTAAAGGAGAACAATTTACTTGAGAACAATGTTCGTATTAGTTACTACTGAAAGCGGAATTTTGAATTAACAGCATTCTTTTCAGTAGACGGTCCTCTCTGTTATTGCCATGACATCAATGGACTATTTACAGCCATATCTCAGACGTATGTGGCATCTGAGTGGCGCCTCTTTATTGATTCATCGCAGAGAAGCCTGAAAGCAGTTCTTTTGCATAATGGTAATATAATACCATCCATCCCCATTGCCCATTCCATCCATCTAAAAGAGACATATGACAATATGGATATACTACTTAAGGCAATCAAATACGACAGTCATCAATGGAATGTTTGTGGAGATCTAAAAGTTATAGGAATGCTTATGGGTATGCAGTCAGGATTCACAAAATTTTGTTGTTTCCTTTGCCTGTGGGACAGTCGTGCCACTATAGAACATTACACCAAAAGTGACTGGCCACTTAGGTATACATATGTCCCAGGGATAAGCAATGTCCAGTCTGTCCCTTTAGTGGATCCCCAAAAGATGTATCTGCCACCTCTTCACATTAAACTTGGTTTAATGAAGAATTTTGTTAAAGCAATGGGTAAAGTCAATTCTGAAGGGTTCCAATACCTTTCAAGGAAATTTCCGAAGGTTACTGCAGCAAAATTGAAGGAAGGAATTTTTGTTGGGCCACAAATAAGGGAGGTTTTGAATGACACTGAATTTGAAAAAGTCCTAAGTCCTAAGTCCTAAGTCCTAAGTCCTAAGTCCTAAGTCCTAAGTCCTAAGTCCTAAGTCCTAAGCGCTGGAATTGAAGGCTTGGCTGGCGTTCAAATGGATATGTGAAAACTTTCTTGGAAGCAACAAGTCACCTGCGTATAAGGATGGAGTCAAGAACCTCCTTGATGCCTTCAAAGAAATGGAGTGTCGAATGTCGTTAAAAATTCACTTCTTGCATTCCCACTTAGATTTCTTTCCTGAAAACCTTGGTGCAGTGAGTGACAAGCAAGGAGAGCGCTTCCATCAAGATATTCAGATGATGGAGAAGCGCTACCAAGGATATTGGAATGAAAGCATGATGGTGGATCATTGTTGGATGCTGTATCGTGACAATCCAGGCCAAATTTACAAAAGGAAATCACACTCACAGCGCTTTTAATAAAATAATGTATATATTCTTTATTTATAAGTACTGTACATTGAATAAGGTATATGATGTATTTGTTGTTTAGCATTCCTAAGTGTGATCTATACATCCATAAATTTTCTTATAGCAATATCAAAAACTTAAAAATATCAAAACCAGTGTATCTATATAACTATACGTGCTAGAAAAGAAATAAAACCAGATTCGGAATCAGCGCGAAACATGCATTAAGAAAAGTGTGATCATGTTTGTGATGAGAAAAAAAAGTTTCATTTTGTTGGCCAGTGTTATTAGAGCTGACTGACCTTTGGTTACTGAGATACAAGGTCACAAAGTTGTGACATTTTGACCTTTTTTGCGTTAAATGACTATTTTCAAAATGGTGTAACTAAAAAACGATTAAAGCTAGAGCATTGATTTTGGTCTCATTTTAAAGCTCTTTAGTAGCCCCTTGTTTATTGTCTCTTGTTAAATATCTCTACTGTGAAAAATAAAAAAATCCCTTCAAAAGTTAACCTTTGACCTTGAATAAAAAAAAAATACCTTCTAAAAAATTCAATTTTTTTACATTAATACCTTGAGTCATGTACAACAAAATCCCAAGAAGCTGTAAGTGGCTGATAACTAGTTCAATGTATAAAAAATAATGAATTCAAGCAACATTTTGAAAAAAGTCATTTTATACAAAAATTGTCAAAAAGTCATGACTTTGTGACCTTGTATGTCAGTAACCATTTTTGTCTAAGGTCAGCTCAATCTCTTACAAATACAACCCATATCTACATACTATCTGCAGCCTTCTACAAACAAGCAAATGCTTATTTTTAAATATTTGTTCTTTACCCACCTCACCTGTATGTTGTGCATGTATGTGATGGTTTTCAGTAGTTGACAAGATTCTTGTGGGCCACCCAATTTATTGTGATTTCTAGAAGAGAAAACAATTTTTAATGTATACCTAGATAGCTACCTAATTAACAAATACAAGTAACATATTAAAATGTACATACAATATGTATAGGTATAGTGCTCATTGATTTCCATTTATCACAACTTAAAATGTATGCAGTGTATATATAGTTACATGACCATTTTAATTTTGAATTCTTACCTTTCTGTGCTGTAGATCTGCCAAAGCTTTGGATGCCTTCAAAGTAACTTCTTTGCAAATCCTGTATGTTCGTCCATTAGTAGTAGATGCCTCAACTTGTGTTAGAATATCTGAATATGGTAAGATTAATTCATCTGGTCGACCAGGATACACAAATGATGGGTTTGGGCCATGAGGATGAAGGAATGTGACTTTTACTTCTCTATTCTCTGGTATCTTTTCCAGCACATATGCCACCCACCAATGGCCATCATATGCAGCAGTAACAAAACCATGTATTTTCTCCTCAGTCACAACTTCCTTTTCAGTAACTTTCTCAATATTTGAATAATCTGATAATGAATAATGTTTAACCTTAAGAGAAGTCAATGAAACTGGCTGTAAATGGTGTAATTTCTGTGTACCAGCAATAGTCCTTGCAGTTGAGTGTCTTTCTTGGAGAAGTTGGCTTTCCTCTTCATGCTCTTTATTGGTTGAAAAATGACATTTTATATTTACAATATTTTCACTTGCAAATGTATATAACTGTTCTGCAGTAAGGATCTGTTCATCATAAGGTCGTTGTAGACTAGCTTTTGCAGCTAATCTCTTAACTGTGCCTCCAACACCATCACAGGGTCCCTTTCCATGACTTGTTGCAAAAAAATTCCATTCTGCCTCAATTCCAAAATCATCTCTGTGATGGCAAAGATTCAAAAAGTTTTTGCAGTTCTTATACTGTCCTGCACACCCATCTGAAAAGTAAATTATTTTGTGGATGGAACCGATGGATGAGATATTATCTTTTAGGAATTTTATCAGATGCTTTTGAAACAAATGTACAGCAACTGTGTTATGGATGTTACACTCTGAAATAATAACAAAGCTAAGGTGAGCAATCTCATCTTCCTTTTTATAGTAAATAACAAATGGATGTAGAGTAGCCATCTCATTGTTCCAGTGAAAGCTCTGAACCTCATCTTGAAGAATAAAGGAATAATTTTCAGCAAAATCACACACAGCAAGGACCTCACCATCTTTCAAAGACATTTTTGTTTCACGGTAATAAGTTGCTTGCATCTTTGTCTTGAAGTCATGTATCTGGTATTCTTTCAGTTGGTTACAGAATTGGTCAATATATTCATCTGTATTCAGTTCTACTGATTCAAGATTTGACCGATCTGTATTGGTCCACTTTTTAAAATTTATGATATCAATGAAGTTGTTTGTAAATATGTCCAGTAGTCTGTTTTTTAAATCTGATGGATCTCCACATTGTTCACATTGTCTGAGGCAGGATTGCATTCCATAAAGGCAACACAATGACGTACATTCTTAATAGGTGTGTCATCATTTGCAGTTAGTTTTTCTAATTCAGCTCCTACAAACATAAGTTTGGCATTCTGATGAATTGTACAGACACATACTGAGTGAGTTCCTGTTGCTCCAGCAATAACACACTGCTTTGGACGCAATTCTGCAAATTTACTGAATCCCACCTTAACCAAAGGATTTCTTTCTTTGAAAATATGATAGGCTTCTTTTAAATTGCAAAGTAAAAGATGCTTTTGCAAATGTATCCTTCCTCTTTCATTGTCAATGATACTACAATAGTCTTTCTTTCCTGGCATTGTTCTACTGATGTCTTCTGAAAGATAAAATGCTTTAATAGCGTCAACAGTATCCTGTTTAATTCTTTTCCCACCCTTTGGATTTGGGTCTGAAAGGACACCTTTTTCTTCAACTATTTTTTTAGCAATAGATGCTGTATGCCTTGTTGTGTTAAATTCTGAAGCAATTTTCCTAATGCTCCAACTTTTGGGCAATACAGTGAGGATTTTTATTTTATCACTTCTTTTAGTATTTTCATTTTTGAATTTTTCCTTGAGTTGATTTATTATTTCTAAACAGTCTACATCTCCAGATGGCTCCTTAAATTGTGAGTCAGAAATCTCTTCCTGCAACTGTTTCCATTCTCTTCTTAACTGTCTCTGTCACCTTGCTTAGTTTTTTAGCTCCATATGACTTTTGCTCTACAAGCTTTCTCTTTTTTATGGGTGATTCACCAATTGAAACAAAAGAAGCATTCAAAGTACACATCTCATGGTTTTGCTCTGAAGTTGATGCATCACTATTGTCAACATTTTCAATTTTCTCAAGATCTTCAGGTGGTTCACTACTACAAGAAGAATCATCATTTATGTCTGAATTCAAAGTGCCTATTCCTTTCTCAGGCAAGGACTCAAGATGTTCTCTACACTGCTTACAAAGTCTGTGATGTAGTGTTAAGTGCAGATCGGGAAACTTATTTACAAGTTCCTGTGGTACAATTCTCAAACTCTTCTTTCGACACTGACCTTTGTGACGCAGCAAAGGATGAGCACACTTCTGTTTCCAGTTTTAAATGTTCCATGTTTGTACTCTGAAATCACAAAAGCACAAAGAAAATCCTGAAAAGAAAAAATGAACAATTAATGAATTATTAAATAAATTTGTATACATGTATTTAGTAAAAATAAATTAACTTTAACTTGAAGTCAGGAGTCAACTCTGTAAAGTTGACAGTACTCATATACTAGTTGGGCCTTTGGATCAGCGCTACTCCAGTAGATTTGGGGCTGTCGAGGGGTTTAACCCTGGTTGTCTTTTAAAAGACTTCTTTTGGCACAGGTCACAAAAAGGTTTTTGAACTAATAATGTTAAGTTGAACTAAGTCTTCACTGACACTATATCAGAACAGAACTTTTAAATAAATGAACTGACAAAAAAATCTAAAATTGAAGAATGATGCCAACTTCATTTATTTTTTATACATTGAACTAGTTATCAGCCACTTACAGCTTCTTGGGATTTTGTTGTACATGACTCAAGGTATTAATGTAAAAAAATTGAATTTTTTAGGAGGTTTTTTTTTTTTTATTCAAGGTCAAAGGTCAACTTTTGAAGGGATTTTTTTATTTTTCACAGTAGAGATATTTAACAAGAGACAATAAACAAGGGGCTACTAACGAGCTTTAAAATGAGACCAAAATCAATGCTCTAGCTTTAATAGTGTTTTAGTTACACCATTTTGAAAATAGTCATTTAACGCAAAAAATGTCAAAATGTCACAACTTTGTGACCTTGTATCTCAGTAACCAAAGGTCAGTCAGCTCTAATAATTTGGGAATTTAAGTTTGGCATGTATATCTGCTATTGTGCCAAGTATGAGCAAAATTGAAAGGGGTGAGTGCAAAAAGTGCCATTTTGTGGCTGAGTTGACATGGAATGACCCGCATGCAGTTAGAGTGTTCAGAAGAGCAGTGTCTATTATGAGGGTGATATGAAAATAAAACCCCACTCTAATAGACAGAGTTTATTTCCACAACAGTTTCAATGCCCACTGGCATCCTCCTCGGGTGGATACAGAAAAACGAATGAACCAAAACAAGAGGGAAAAACAGTCCAGGGACCGACTGTTAAGAAATTCACACCTAGGTTAGATCCCATTCTCCCGACACTGGAAGGGCATTTTTCATTAAAGGGACCCTCTTATAAGTACATTCACACAAATTTAAAACTATCTTCCTCTTCTAAACATACAGATTCTTTCTGCTGAATTCAACGAAACCATCAAGAACTTATTGAAAGATGTCCCAGCGATTGATCCTAAAAGATTTCTACAGATTAACCCCAAACTCCCCCACATTTACGGCCTACCCAAAACCCATAAAATTAATATACCACTCCATCCCATTATTTTACACAGGGGTTCCTTTAGTTACAGGTTATCTAAATTTCTTGCAGATAAATTATCCCCATTAGTTGGTAAATTTTCAGGCTCGCACATCACTAATTCCTGTGACTTTATTAACAAAGTTATGTCCTTAGATTTAAAACGGGGAAGAATGATCAGTTTTGACATTGAGTCCTTGTTTACGAAAGTTCCCATTGATGATGTACTTAGTTTTTTAGATAGAAAATTGCCAACATGTAACGTAGAACTAGGCATGCCCACTCTGTATCACCAATAATGCCTTCTTCGGTAAAGAATTTTATTTGCAACGTTTTGGTATGGGAATGGGGTCCCCTTTATCCCCAATACTGAGTACATTATACATGGAATATTATGAGTCAGAATTGTTGCAAACAATATGTCCCAGGAATCTAATTTGGTTTCGTTATGTAGATGATATATTCTCATTTTGGCCTGACCACTGGAACAACTTTGACACTTTCTTTCAGTCATTAAATAATCTTGTTCCCTCGATTAAATTTAAATATGAATGGGAGAATGACAAACAATTACCTTTTCTAGATGTTTTGGTTATTAACGAAAGTGAAAAGCCCAATTTCACGGTCTATAGAAAACCTACTCATTGTAATTCGTACATTCATTATTTTTCATATCATGATGAAGGGGTTAAAAGCTCAATTATTTCTTCCATGTTTCTAAGAGCACTCTGGATTTGTAGCCCACATTTGCTGGACCCGGAAAATTCAAAGATTTGGAACATTTTTAAGGATTTAAAATATCCTGAGTGGTTTATCAGAAAGGCATATTTTAAAGCCAGAAAATCTTTCTATGCCCCTCGGGAACCTTCAGTTAACCAAAAACAATATGTGAGTTTGCCTTACATTGCTGGCTTAGAAAGAGTAAAACCGTTGATGAAAGATTTTGTTTGCTTTGGTGTTCAAATATTCGTCTACCGTGAAAAGTAAATTGGTTAGGAATGATGTTGCAAAAGAGGAACAACCCTGTGTCTACAGCATTCCCTGTAAAAGTTGTGATTTAGTATACGTGGGAGAAACGAAGAAATATTGAAACCTGTATAAAAGAACACAAATATGCCTTCAGAAGTTGTAATACTAATAATGCCATTTTTTATCACACCAGCCAAAATAATCATGCTATAGATTGGGAATCAAGTAAGGCACTTTATAAATGTAATAATTATGTCAAAAGAAAAATAATAGAATCTGTATGTATAGAAAAAGTAGATAATTTTAATTTGTGCGAAGGTACTTATAAGTTAGACCCTTTAATGAGATTCTTGGTCAAAAAATCCCTTACGGAGTCGGGGGAACGTGTTCTAATCTAAGTGTGAATTTCTTAAAGGTCTCTGGATTGTTTCCTTACTCGTAATAATGGAAGTAATAAATGGGTAATTCTCTGTCAGATCAACCAGTGCCTAACACCCTCATCTCTCAGATTTTGCTGAAATTTGGTTTATAGGGAGTTTGTGGGCCCTGAATCCATTTTTGAAATTATAAGGTCAATCCGACCAACGGTTCAAGAGATATGACCTCGGGAAATTTGAGGTCACTTGCGAGGTCACTAACATTTGGCGACCCATAAATTGGGTAATAATGGTCACAATTATATAAAAGTATATATATTTAGAATCAGAAAACGACAAGGAATCCAGATATGCAAGTTTTAGAACTCTAGGTTGAAAAATAAAAAAGTTACACTGTAACCAAAATTTGAGGTCACGATTTGACCTCTGGGGTATCAAATGAGAATTTTTTTTTTAAATGTAAAAAATGAAGGCATAGGCATTGGCTATTAGAATCAGCAAAAAAAAGTTTGTTTATGTTAGTATTTTTCATGTAACTAACATATAAGTGAACACCATATTCATAAGTTGTGCGTCAATTCTACCTATTTTTTCACACTTAAGCTCATAATTTGACCTATAGAAATTAAAATTACATTTTTTTATAGATATAAAAACAAAGGCAAAAAATGTAAAATTGTATTTCACTGCTAATCTACACTGGCAATAATAGTTATAATAGTGAAAGGGGAAGACCTACTTAGAGGATTCATGTGCTAGCCTAATACAATTTTTGCATGCTCGATGCTCTCATCAATTTCTTTTTGTGGAAAAATGTATTGAATTCTGCTGCCTCCTCTTAGGGTAGGACAACTCATTACAGTTAATATATGATGTCCTGGCACTGCACATGAATCCTTGTTTGATGGATAATAATATGCACTTGATCCTGATGACCCAGAGGGATGTAGAAAGTTCACAGTGAAATCATCAAACTCTTCACAATATTCCTCCACAATTCCATACCAAACTTGCATGTCATAAATGCAGCCAACATACTCTCCTGGTTTGACACATTTTAGGTTACCAAGCATTGCAGGTTCATTAGTAAAATGACTTTTCCTTATTCTTTTCTTTTCTCCAATGCCACTTGAAATGGGATACACCATCAGTTCTTCCTTGTTTAGGGGAACAAATCTATGATATTTCTGAGTTCCAGGAATAGCCCTACTATCCTTGAATCGATGTTCCAACCGTTCTTCTGCATCTTTCAAATCAGCTGTAGTTACAAAGAAAAAATTTATCTTCTTGCTCAAGTTTTCTTCACAAAACTGAAACATGTGTTCTGGTGTAAGAATTTGCCTCTCTGTAGTTCTCTGCAAACTGGCACGAGCAGTAGCTCTTTTCACTGTTCCTCCAATCCCATCACATGCATTTTTGCCATGGGATGTAGCAAAGAAGTGCCATTCACAAGACAGACCAAAATCCTCTTCATGGTAACAGAGATTTGTGAAGTTGTATCTGTTCTTATATTGGCCAGCACATCCATCTGAGAAATAGTGCACCTTCTTCAATTGTGGGCATCTGAATTTAACATATGTCATAAGCTTCAATATGAATGAGTAAACCATTATAGTGTTGTGTTTTAGTGATGCAGATAAGAAACAGACACTAAAATGGCTAAGTTCCTGGTCTGCAGATGATCTATAATAGATGACAAAAGGGTGAACTGTACACTGTGAATTGTCCCAGTGAAACCCTTGGGCAGCATCCTGGACAATGAAAAATAATTCTCAGAGAAATCACCTACTATAACTACCTCGCTCTGAGGTGGTAGTGTTTCTTTCAACTGCTTGAAGTACTGTGATTGTTGCTGAGCAACAAAGTGATGACGAACCATGCGGGATATTTTCATGCTTAGGGATGATAAGTATTCATGAAGTGGCTCCACCTTATCAACCATTGTACAACGGTCAACAGTCACCCATTGCTTGTAAGATATTTCATTTGGAGCTGATTTCACACTGTCAAGTAACTCAAGAAAATCCAGGACACCCTCTTCTCTTGGGCAATCATTGCAAAGTTGCATCATGCAAGTCTCTCTTTCTGTACTGCAGACACTGTAATCCATAAGATCCTTGTATGAAAGACCTCTTTCTCCCAATGCAGCCAGCTGCAATTTTGGATTTTGATGGTATGTGCAGACACAGACAGAATGAGTCCCACCACTACCGGCAAGCACACAATATGATGGCCGTAATTTTGCAAATGTGGAAAATCCTATTTTGGGATTCTTTTCATCATTTTTATATAGTTCAAACATCTCTCTTAAATTCCCGAGGACCAATCGTTTTTGCACCTTCATTGCACCTTCAGCACTGATAACTTTCACGCAATCCTTTTGGCCAGGACACATACACTAACCTCTTCTGACTCATAGAATCTTCTAACTATATGTTTGTGTTCTTCAGATATCATTTTCCTTTGCTCATTAGTGGAATCTTCGGAAGGATTCCATGTTCTGATTTAAGTGAATGGCTTCTTTTCACCATGTATGTTGTAGTTTGAAAGAAACTAGCTGTTTTTCAATTGTGTATGGTGAGTGTGTCATATTGTAGTTTGTGATGGTGACATTTGCTCTCCAGGAATGACTGTTTCAATTCATTCATTAATTTGTCATGTAATTTTATGATGTTTTTCAGATTTAGTTTCAGGTTTTGAAGTATCACTTACCTCCTCAGTAATTTGAACACCATAACTGAGTTCTAGCCTCTCCTTCAGGTGTTTCTGAGCAGATGATAGCTTACCACGAGCCTTGCGCTTTTTCTGGCTTAATGACAGCCCTTCTGAAAAGAACAGAAAAAAAGGTTTCACACACCTGAATATTAGTAATTAAATATTAATTATAGTACCTTAAATGCTATATAATTGGCTATATAGTAGATCAAACAGACCTTGTAGTAAAGTATAAGTTATTATATTAATTTATTACTTACTTTTTTTAACTGGTGTTTGGTCCAGAAATGCTAGAACTGGTTCAACTGAAGTTGAAGGATTTTCCTTTATCAAGCAATCACTGTCATTGTCCAGATCTTGAATTGAAGAGATGTTACTCAAGCCACTGATAGTAGATGATTCATTTGAATCCTGCTCAGACTCGTTGTTTTCAGTGGTACTAAGTATAGTGGGGTTTTTCATTATCAGTGTCCAGCAGTTCACACACAACCATGAGTCTTTTTTCACTCTTCCAGCACATTTTTCAACAAGTACATCAGTCACTTTTCTAAGATTGATTGTTATGCATTTCTTGTGTTTTTGAATAGGGTCCTGGCAGTATTTCAAGTGCCGAACCATTGTATTTTGATCTGTAAAGATATAGGATTTACAATTAGGTAATATATTTTTTAGAAAATATATAGCTATACACACTTAATATTTTAGGCCTTGATAGTCTCTGAGGCTCATTAAAACACCATACCCACCAGCCACCCACAGTGCTGGCTGGAACTGTACTAACCTGTAGACAAGGAATTTTGCAACTATCTGTGTTGATTCTGCACTTAGACAAGTAGCAACATGTTTCAACAGGTTTGTTTAGGCTACATGTGAGCTTAGTCTTCCCCTTTCACTATTATAACTATTATTGCCAGTGTAGATTAGCAGTGAAATACAATTTTTATTAAATTCTTGGAGCTTGAGGTCAAATTGATAGCTAAGATATAAAAATTCCTTGAAATGACAAGCAATTTATAAATATGGTGTTCACTTATAAGTTAGTTACATGAAAAGTACCAACATAAACAAACTTTTTATGATTGTTTCTATTAGTCAAGAACTCTGACTTTGTTTTTTATATCTATAAAAAATGTAATTTTTATAGGTCAAATTATGAGATTAAGTGTGAAAAAATAGGTAGAATTGACGCACAACTTATGAATATGGTGTTCACTTATATGTTAGTTACATGAAAAATACTAACATAAACAAACTTTTTTTTGCTGATTCTAATAGCCAATGCCTATGCCTTCATTTTTTACATTTAAAAAAAAAATTCTCATTTGATACCCAGAGGTCAAATCGTGACCTCAAATTTTGGTTACAGTGTAACTTTTTTATTTTTCAACCTAGAGTTCTAAAACTTGTATATTTGGATTCCTTGTCGTTTTCTGATTCTAAATATATATACTTTTATATAATTATGACAATTATTACCCAAGTTATGGCTCGCCAAATGTTAGTAACCTCGCGAGTGACCTCAAATTGCCCGAGGTCATATCTCTTGAACCATTGGTCGGATTGACCTTATAATTTCAGAAATGGATTCAGGGCTCACAAACTCCCTATAAACCAAATTTCAGCAAAATATGAGAGATGAGGGTGTTAATTTCAATTTTTTTTGGTTGATCTGACAGAGAATGACCCAAATGTGGAAATAAATATAAATGCAACAGATGTAATAATAAAGGTAATATTATAAATTTAATAATTAGGGTAAAGGTAATAATAATAAATGTTAAAAAAATGTAAATGCAGTAATTATGTCAAAATATTAGAATCTGTATGTATAGAACAAGAAGATAGTTTTAATTTGTGCGAATGTACTTATAAGCGGGACCCTGTAATAAAATGCCCTTCCGGTGTTGGGAGAATGGTATCTAACCTAGGTGCGAATTTCTCAATGGTCTCTGGATTGTTTCCTTCTTGCCTTTTTCATTCGTTTTTTGGTTTATAAGTTCTGTATAATAAACAACAATGTAATAACCAATGTAATAATAAATTTATAATTTCTGTAATAAATAATAATGCAATATTAAATGTAATAAATTTAATAATAAATGTAATAATTATGTAAAAAAATAATAGAATCTGTATGTTTAGGAGAGGAAGATAGTTTTAAATTTGTGTGAATGTACTTATAAGCGGGTCCCTTTAATGAAAAATGCCCTTCCGGTATTGGGAGAATGGGATCTAACCTAGGTGTGAATTTCTTAACAGTTGGTCCCTGGACTGTTTTCCCTCTTGTTTTGGTTCATTCGTTTTTCTGTATCCACCCGAGGAGGATGCCAGTGGGCATTGAAACTGTTGTGGAAATAAACTCTGTCTATTAGAGTGGGTTTTTATTTTCATATTTTGACCTTCACATAGAAAAAAAGTGAAGTTTTTTGCATTTATGAGGGTGATAGTAAAGAGAGAGTGAGGCAACATTGTGGCAAAGAGAGAGAGAGAGATTGAAGACAATCAGTAAGAGGCGGGGAATTGATGAGATGAAAAGCCTTTGATTCCACCTAGTCAAGTATGGCTGTGTGGGTTGAGCCATCCCACACATGAGAAGCATACTCTATACAGGGGTGAACAAGACCCCTGTACAGAGATAGCTACTGAGTGGGGGTGAAGAGACTGTGGAAGTGGTACAGCACACCTAACCTCTTAGAAGCTGTTTTGGAAAGAGAGTACCTATATGTGATCTTTCCAGGAAAGATCACAAGAAAAGGAAATGCCAAGAATGTTAAGAGAAGAGGAAGGATTGAGTTGCGTGTTGTTGAAGTTAAGGGGATAGTCATGTGGAAGATTATGATGAGTAGACATGGAGGAACTGAATTTTTGAGGTATTGAAAGCCAAATGGTTTTCTCTGCCTCAGTCAGATACAGCAGAAAAATCAGAGGTCAGGTGTCCCACAGCCATCCTACATGAATCATGAAGTGACTGCTGTGAGGGATGCTTTGGGAAGTGGGTGGAAAAGTGAAGTGTGGAATCATTGGCATAGGAGTGAATAGGAGAGGAAGTGTGAATTAAAAGATCATTAATAAATAAAAGGGAAAGAGTGAGTGACAGGCCAGAACCCTGAGGAACACCACTGTTAATAGCTTTAGGAGAAGAACAGTGACCATTTACAACTGTAGCTATAGATCAACCAGAAAGGAAATTAGAGATGAAGCTACAGATAGAAGGATAGAAACTGAAGAAGGGCAGGACAGAGGGTATAGAATTTGGAAGATTTGAGTTTGGGAATACGTGAACAAGTTAGGTCATTGTGTACATATACGCAACATCTACCTTTGGAGTGAAATTGAGTATAGAGAAAGTAAGAGGGTACTACAGAAAAGTGGTTGCTGTTAGTTGTCTCAGACACTTGAGTTTCAGTGAGGAAAAGAAGATGAGGATGAGAGGTAGTGTTCAACATATTGAAAATTTGAGAGAAGGCCACGAATTGTGCAGAAGTTTAAGAAAAGTGAATCAGACAGAGGTCCAGAACATCTCAAATCCAACCTCATTTCCCAGGTTTCCACTCCGTGTTGGTGGGTGGGGGAGCCAGAAGTGGGGGCATTTATGGTCCCCTCCCCAAGGGACTCCGAGGGTCTTGAAGTTGGTATCATTTTTTTTTTTTAAATTTTGAAAAGATTATGTAGTGTGTAAGATGCGCGCGTATGTAGTGTGGAATAGGGAGAGAAGTGCGCATTTGAAAGCATGCTGGACTGCTCACAGGGTAGATGAGACACACAAAAAGATCAGCTGAGGAGGACAGCGACAGGAGAAATGGGAGTTTCAGCACTCCCTATCTTCTGTCTAACTTCCCTTGTCAATTGGTGTCTACAGTCTCTTCCTTAAATTACTGTATATTAGGGTGGAGTGATGTTATAGGGGTGATTTTTCATTTGTGTAATATAATTTTCTAATAGCACCCAAAAGTTGTGACGAGGTTCCATCAACATCCTGCACAAATTTGGTTGTTCTACTCATTGGTCTTGAGGTCCCCCCCACAACATTATATTTTTGGGATATTTCAAAAATTTACACAAAAAATTAAAAAAATACATTTTCTATCTAAAATTTTCATAATCCACCTTTATCTTCATTCACGAGAGGTCCAATTCTCCCTCTGTTGCGTGTATAATCTACTCTTGTTTTCATGGCCTTGAAAAATGCAGCTCCTCACTGATTTGATGCTGTTATATATTAGCTCAAACCACCCAGAACTTGCCACATGGAGGTGGCTGCGAGTCTAGTTCCACCTATTCCCAGCCCATCCACCCAACCTTAATGCTGGAATGGTCACTAACTGTTTAGCTTATGCCAAGCGATATTGCGCTTTGGTGTTGAAATATGGCATAATATTCCTTGACTCCAACTGTACATGGATGAAGCCATCTCTTCATTCTGACCCACAAACTGCAGATGATGCCTCTATGAACAGTTTAACACATCTTTCTACAGCTTGTGTGTGATGGGGGTAATCAAGAAACCATAACATTCATACTGGATCACTCGCAAACTTTTTTAGGTCAGTTTCATTTAACTTGGCTATGAGTGGTGGCATTGTTTTTCTCTCTTTCTGCCAGGCAATGAGATTGATGTAATCAGTGGCTGAAAAGTTTAGCTTTGGTACACAGAAGTCCCTAATTCCAGGTTTCTGTTCATTCTTTGCCATCATGATTCTATGGATTGCTAATTCTCTGATTGCTTTATGAGCATCAGTAAGCATTCATAATAGAATATTCTCTGAATGACCAAAATAACCATTTCTTTGGATTATAGGATCAGTAACTAGTTTCAGCTAGCCAAAGATGTTTAGTTCTATCTTTACAGGAAGGGCTCATCTTGATGTGAAACCACATTGGAGCATATACTTTCATGATAAAGTTTGCTAATATTTGCAGATTATGTGATGGATTCATTGTTCCAACATACAAACGCATAATATGATTAGCAGTTGTCAACCACCTTCAGTGGTTCAGTGTATCAGGATTGCTTTGAAACAAACTTTTTGAACATTGACCAGTCTCAATGGCATGGCAAATATTCAGCAAATACTGTTGATCAGTGCTTAGTACTTCTACTTCAATTGTAGGCAAATCACTAGTGATGGTGTTAAATTCAACAACTTTGAGTCCTTCACACCTTAGCAAAGCTTTGCCAATTGCCATCTCTTATCCTTTTCCATTCCCTCTGTACTTTACTTCTGTCTATCACATTAGAGGAATCATCATCTGTCACTATACCAAACTCTTGCAGCAGCCAATCTATTTGACATGCCATGTCTGTCACAGGTCCTTGCCAATGCTGGTAGTTTGAGTCGCATATGAGTGGATGGTGTTTCACATTTAGAACTTGTCAGTGTGGATATGGAAGGTGAAGATACAGAAACCATGTTGCTAGGAGGTTGCACTTCCCCCAAATCCAAATCAGAAGTTGACTCTGTATCACTACCTGCTTCAGTGGTCACTTCATTTGATTGCATTGAAATTACAGCTTCACGAACACTACTTGGGTAATTTCATGTTGTTTTCTCAAAGATGCACTTTTTAGTTTCTTTGTTACAACATTGTCTACATTACCAGTAATCATCTTCCCGTTAGTTCTCTGATCTTGAAGGAAGATATGTTCCCTGTAAGGCATCTTTCAGTTTTTGTCACAATGACATCCAGTGAGATCGCACTTGCAAGAAGCAATATCAAACAACTTGGCCTTCGCTTCATCTCTGAAACACTGCAGCTTTATTTTGTACTTTTCATTGCGCTGTCTTCCTTTGAATGGCTTTAAAAGTTTCATGTACTTCTCATATGTTCTAATCATCTGTAGAATTCATGTGAGAGATACGACAGGAATTGAGGCCTTAAACCACAACTGTTCTATTTCTGTAGCAACAATCTTTGATATTTCAGAAACAGTGGGTTCTTTTGTCTTGTGATCAGATTTTAAGTCCATCTTTATCCAGAAATAGTTTCATTACGGCTTCATAGGTCGGCAAGACAAGTGCACTGAGCTTGTGTGGCACTCCAAACACAGGGAATTTAATTTTTTCTCGTGTTCTCTGTTTTATATTTTCAGCCATAATTTTAAAGAATTGACAAACTGAAAAGGTTATATCTTGCGTAAAATCTGTAAATACAGTAATGTAAATAAAATATTGTAAATCAAATCTCCAGCAACGAGAGAGCCACTATGAGGCAAAAGGTTTGCTATAGTTAACAAGATGTCTGTCATGGAGCTAAGAAGTAGATGCGTACCTCAGCAGCAACAAAGTGTGAATGAGGGAGAAGCAGAGGTGCGCCCTCCTTTTATACTCTTGATGCCTAGCAGGAAAAAATGACAGTGATAATTTCCAAATATATTATATTTTTAAATTATACTTTATGAATTCCATTTTTACATATAAAGTAAACAAGTAATACAAAAAGATTTTGAGATTTCAAGTTATATTGTTTTTCCTAAAAAAAAAATGAATATTTGTGTATTTTGAAAGGGGTTGGGAGACCTAAAGCTGTATCTGTTTTCATTTATTTCTTTAACAGTATGAATAAGGGATGTAATACACAAGTTTTACGTACTATTAGATTTAAATCTACAAACTTTCATTTTTTAACTCCACCCTACTGTATATAAACCTATACCCTATACAGTATTATAATGAAGTAAATTGTGGGTCAAGCAGAAATTTGATTTCAAAGTTCACTTGCTTTTGGGATGAATTTTCACCATCATTCCTCATACCTTAATTCAGTTAAGCCCTATTTTAGTTCATTGGGCTATCTTATTTTAGAATTAATGTTAATTTTCCTGATATGTACTGTTAGTATAAAGATTTTTTTTTAAACTAAGTCAGTCATGTGGGCCACTCATGGAAGAAGTTTTAAAGATCCTGTTAGTGTATGTTTGGCTTTGGTACCATATTAGTTATTGTACAGTGGGCTGTAGGCCTATAATGTATTAAAGGCTTAAATTTCTAAAGAATTTATTTCATAATTATTCATATGCAGTACCTTAACCCAATTCAAGTGCTAACCCTTCCTAAAATGTAGTTGGTAGTTATTAATGTTTATTGCCAAGATTTTGAAAGACTAATTTTTTTCACAGATGGTGAAGAAAATCTCAACAAAACCAGTGAGAAGGATATCAAAAGGAGACCTTCGCCAGTTGATGTGAGACATTTTTACAGCAAAATGATCAATTTTAGTAGCTTACCTAAAATGATACAGTACAGCCATCATTATAACCTCAGAGTCTAGTTTTAAACATTTGAATACTCTTAACATAATTATTAGGGATGTACCAATTCACTTTTTAGCCAAAAACTGATACTGATAGTTAAAAACAGTTTTGGCTGATAACTGATACTGATATCCAGCTAGGGTTTATTAGTTTGTCATATTTTTGTAACATACTCATAATTTATTTTCTGTGTTGAAAATTTGGCAACAAAGCAATAATCCTTTTCATTAAAGATGGCAACACCTCATTAGATGCCATAGTTTTGTTTGTTATACAATTGGACTGTGGGCCTATGTTCTTACCTGGTTGGGTTCCCATGGATTACACCCGAGAACCCCATAGCAGCCAACATGCCAGTCCAAGACCATACTGTACAATAGCGCGGCTCATTTTTACACGTTTTTCGATATTTGATTGGGGGTAGTGTGGAAAAGTTGCGATTTGGAGAGAAAATAAAGTGTGTAAAATTTTTTTGATCTACGTCAATACCTTCCGGTGGCGGCGAGTCCTTAAAAATCGAAAAATAGGCCTAATGGGGTAGATTGGAAAATGGTTTTAAAGACTTACAAAATAAACAATAAAAATTTCAGCACAATCTGTTAATAACTTCCGGTGGAGTCTTAGCCGTTAAAATATCCAAAATATTGATTTAAAGCAAGTTTTAACAAGATGTTATACAAATGTTAATTCCGGTATATTTCTGTGCAAACAGCCCTGAGAACACTATTATAGGCTTCAATAAATTAATAGCAGTCATTGAACAATGAACATTATATAAAAATTATATAAAATTATATAAAATGTTTGTGTGTTTTTAGGCCTATTTTTCGATTTTTAAGGACTCGCCGCCACCGGAAGGTATTGACGTAGATCAAAAAAATTTTACACTTTATTTTCTCTCCAAATCGCAACTTTTCCGCACTACCCCCAAATCAAATATCGAAAAAAGTGTAAAAATGAGCCGCCCTACTGTACAATCAAAGTTAATTTAAAAGAAGGACTGGAAAGTGTGTTGTGAGCTGATGATATTATAGCTAGAGAGAATCACAATTGGTAAAAAAAGAGTACCACCCAAATAATTATCCAAGGCACTCTGAAAAGATGTTAATGATGGGGACAACACAACATTTGCAGGCAAGGCATTCCATTCCCTTATAACTCTGACTGAGAAAAGTCTCCTATAGACATCACAATTGGTGTGAGGAAAGTGAATTTTAAATGGATGACCTCTAGTAGTATATGGGTTCAATATTTGAAAAACATCATCAGGCACTAGTAGAGACTGGTTATTAGGGTGGCCCTTATTTTTTGAAATTGCAAATTTCACTGTCTCACCCCCTCAGTATATTCCATTTGACAAAAAACCAAAATGTGCAAAATCTCAAGTAATTATAAATATTCTTATTGGTCCTGCACAAGGACTCAAATTTAGTTAATTATTGAAACATAAATACACAAATTTTTTATTAGCATTCCAATATAAGGGCAAATAACAGCAGTTAAAGAAGAGCATAAACTAAAATAGACATTGACTACTGATTAATTAGAAACTGAATTGAACTAAACATTTTAGGACTGAATGCATAGTAAATTTGGCCTAGTAGGGATGGTTGCTTATGAGGACCTCTTAAATATTAAGTGATTTTAATAAAACTTCTTTGGTACACATTTTATATTAATAGGAAAAAAATGCGGGGGTAAGACCCCCAAATTTTGGTTGATTGGGTGGTTCTTATACATTTATATAAGAACATTCATATAAGAACATTCATATAAGAACATTCATATAAGAACATTCATATAAGAACATTCATATAAGAACATTCATATAAGAACCACCCAATCAACCAAAATTTTGGGGGGTCACCCCCGCATTTTTTTCCTATTAATATAAAATGTGTACCAAAGAAGTTTTATTAAAATCACTTAATATTTAAGGGGGCCTCATAAGCAACCATCCCTACTAGGCCAAATTTACTATGCTTTCAGTCCTAAAATGTTTAGTTCAATTCAGTTTCTACTTAATCAGTAGTCAATGTCTATTTTAGTTTATGCTGTTCTTTAACTGCTGTCATTTTCCCTTATAATGGAATGCTAATAAAAAATTTGTGTATTTGTTTCAGTAATTAACTAAATTTGGGTCCTTGTGCAGGACCAATAAGAATACAGGTGACCCTCTGTATACACGGTTTCAGCTATACACTGTTTTGGTATTGCTCCCCACCCACCCCCGTATACACGGTTTCCCGAGCTGACACAGCTGTGTGTGGTGGCCTGTTGCTCTACCCCTCCCCTCCCTACCCTAATTGTGGCGAGGATTCTATTACCAATTTTGCAAATTTACAAATTATACATCATATAAAGGATGTTATCCAATATTTTAATTAATCGTTATGTTAAATATATGCATCTCTAATGATTTTAACTTCTTTACAATGTATTTTTATACTTTATTAGTACTACAATTAAAAAAATAAATAAACAAATAATCATAATAATCATAATAAATAACAACACACTCACCAATAAACATCATCCGCAGCAACTCTACCCATTCTGCCTACCTTTATTTGTAAGTTAAACCATTTTTTTCTTGTTACTGCAGTAATAATAATATGTGCAGTTAATATATAAATATACATGTATGTATAGTATGTGTTTTGGTGTTTCTGTATGTGTTTTAGTGATGTATGAGGAAATATAGTTGGTCATAGGGAGGGGGTCAGTTGGTCTAGGGATTGATTGTATTTTTTCCCATAAGGTATTAGTCCCCGTATGCACGGTTTCCGTTTACACTGGCATTTTCAGGAACCTAACCCCCGTGTATACTGAGGGTCACCTGTATTTATAATTGCTTGAGATTTTGCACATTTTGTTTTTTTGTCAAATGGAATATATTGAGGGGGTGAGATGGTGAAATTTGCAATTTTGAAAAATAAGGGCCACCCTACTGGTTATGGAATATTTTCCAGCACCGAATCATGTGTGCACGGAGTAGTCTATCTTGTATTGAGTATAACTGAAGATATTTCAGTCTATCTATATAAGAATAATCTCTTAGTCCCTCAACATGCTTGGTCCATCTTCACTGGACATCTTCAAGCTTTTTTAAATCACCCAAAATAGCCAGTATTCCATACACAGGATGAAAAGTTCAATAAAGGTCTTATATTTGAAATAAACGGATTTCATAAATCTAGCCTCCCTGCACAAGGTAGATCTTAGCAGATTTGAAGCCAAGCCACTTGCTTTGTTAACAATAGAGTTGATATGAAGGTGAAATTTCAAGGAAGTATCGACTATAATTCCAAGATTGGAAGAGGAGTCAACAAACTTAACAGGGTGGCCATTTATATGGTACTGTGAGTAAACACCCAGTGCCTGCCCAGCAGCTGAGGAGCTGTGAAATTGCAAAATGCAACATGTCTTGGTTAATATGTTTTAAATGACATGGGCTGGACCTGTAAATCAAAATAACTTTTTATGAGGTAGTTTTAGTCACTTTATTCAAATTTGTCACTCATTTTTTGTGCAAACTATTGTAGAAAATAATAATAATATAAATATATATATATTTAGTGTATTTGTAGTCGAGGTGGTATGATGTCATGTTACTCTGTGACTTAATTAGTTTGTTGGTTTCTGTTCTGGCTATTTTTTTTTCTAATTGGATTCAGTTTGGTGGTGTTTGTGATAGAATTATGACATAGTGTTTGTGTGGTTTTGACTTTGAGAACTTGATTCATCATGTGCCCTAGATGATTAATTGAATGCTTGGTTAGGTCAACTGTACACCCTTGATGATTGGTTAGGTTTCCTGTGGTAATGCGTTATTTACGAGATCTCGTAACATGAACATGTTAGGTTAGGTTTTATTGTATAAAATGTAGTCAAAAATGCATTTTTCAAGTGTATTTTGGTGTGCTTTGTTCGAATATGACCTTCATTTCTTGTGCAAATGAACAGAAATACAGTTGTCATTGCATGGTCCAAACACTTATTTCTGTTCATTTGCACAAGAAATGAAGGTTATATTTGAACAAAGCACACCAAAATACACCAGAAAAATATATTTTTTATTTCAACTTCAGGCCATGTCATTTGCGACATAATTACTCATTTCTCAATGTTCAGTCTTAAACCCCATGACTTGGCTGTTAAAAGAAGAATGTCAATGTCCCCTTGGGTCTGGCTCATACCATGCAGCACAGAGGTCACAGTTGATGGCCAATAACAAATATAGGGTTTTAAGTCATCTGCAAAGATCTTATATGGGCATTTCAGGTTTAGAGCTATATGATTTATAAAGATCAAGAATAGTACAGGTCCCAAAACAGATCCCTGAGGCACCCTGCTGGACACAGTGACAGAGTCACCAGTGCAGCCCCCAACAACCACTGACATTGACCTGTCAGTTAGAAAATCCCTGATCCAACCCAGTATGCTACCCCCCACACCAATGGCCTCAAGTTTCTGGAGCAAGATAGTGGTTTACAGTATCAAATGCCTCAGCAAAATCAAACAGTATAAGATCAACCACAGAATTGTTATTAATACTAGATATGATGCAATTATAAGTGAGTAGCAATTGGTCTGAAACTGATCTTGCCACTGAAACCAAACTGATGATCAACCAATAGAGAATTCACATCAAGAGAAGCATAAAGTTCTTTTGCAATTAATCATTCTAAGACTTTGCAACAGACAGAAGTCAAACTTATGGGGCAGTAATTGAGTGGGTCAGTGTGTAAGCCCTTCTAAAATATTGGGACCACTAAGGCCTGTTTCCACAAAAGGGGAAGGGTGCCATCCTGAAGGGATTTAACAAATAGTTTGTGTAAGGGGGTAGCTAGTGCCTCTTTACAATTAGATACAAACGATGGATGGATATTATCTAGACCCATGCTAGAATTTTTATTAAATTTGCTCAATATGACAAGGATATCGTTGGCTGTGAACTGCAGAGTAGTTAAGTGCTCCTGACTTTGCTGATGGGGAAATAGATTGGGTGGAGCCCCCAGAAGAATGGACTCTAATAAAGGATGTTTCTAACCAGCTAGCAGGGTTAATATTGTGAGCTATGACTACAAGATAGTTTTTTGGTTTTCTAGGCTTTATACCTATTTCTCAAAGGATTTACACTTGTTTGATTGGCTGTTTGAAAAGAAAATTGGGTAAAATGTATGTGCTACATTTCTTAGGACCTAGGCTATGATTAACCTGCAGCATTAAGCCAAACATATCCTATGTCTATATCCTGACCTATTTAAAAACGTGTATGGTATATTGTCTATAACACAGCTGTTTGGAGGGAACATTGCCAGTGCTGCTAGAAATTGGCTCTCTCCTAAATATACAGAGCAGCTGCTATTTTTATGAGAACTTAACCCTTGTGAAAAAAATAATGAGTTATGTGAAGTGATAAAACAAAATATTGGAAAATTCATCCTCTAAATCAGTGGTGCACAAACGTTTTTGATGTGAGGGCCAAGCGAAGAAAATAACTAAATGTATTAGCCTACTTACTTTCCATCTAAGTCATAAATTGGGTCACTTTTATATTCTAAGTTTTTCATTGAATTGAAAAGACCCGTGGGGCCACTGAAAAGACCCGTGGGGGACACATTTGGCCTGCGGGCCAGGGTTTGTGCATCACTGCTCTAAATAGTCTTTTATTCATAATTTTGGAAAAATTGTACTTTTGAAATATCGGCTGATACTGATAAAAATCTTCCAATGTCACCAATACCGATACATTGGTACATCCCTAATAATTATTTGATACTGGGTAGGCAAAATTTAAGTTTTAACATGTATTGGTGTAGCAACCTTGATAATTGAACTGCAAAGATATTGGTATGACCTGGTCAGATGGCTGAGCATAAACAAGTCTTAAGAGCTCTCAGGTGAACCTTTATTCAAAAAAAGGGATAAAATATCCAGGTAGATGGTCAGTGGCAGGATTTTTCCTCTTTCTTAAGAATTATTGATTATTTAATTTGGATTTTTATTAAAGTTACCCACAATCCAGTTTAACAGTGACATATAGCTCACTTGACTAGATAAATCTTAAATAATAATCATTTATACTATCAGGTCATCCCAAAAGTAATGTTTTTATGATAGATTAAGTTTAAACTAGTCCTACTCGGTTTAAGCATAAATTTTCTGAAGGTTATATCTAAGAGGAGATCTATCATGAAGATGTGTGTTTTGCGTTATGTGAACCCCCTCATAAACATGGTGGTATCAGAAGAGCATATCGGGCATATAATGCTTTACGAGTTCAAAAAAGGGAATAGTGCTACTGAAGCAACGCGAAACATTCAGGACGTTTATGGCAATGATATTCTGCATGTGAGGAAATGTCAAAGATGGTTTCAAAAGTTTAGGAATGGTGACTTCTGTTTGACAGATGCAGCACACTCTGGACACCCTGCTGAGTTTGATGATGACCTGCTGTTAGCCACACTTGAAGACTGTTCAACAACCGTTGAAGAATTGGCCCAGAAACTCAATTCATCCCCATCCACCATCCATCAACATTTGCAACAACTCAGGAAAGTACCTAAGTTAGGAAAATGGGTGCCACATGAATTGTCAGTCGACAATCTGAGGGTGTGGGTAAACATTAGCACAGCTCTTCATTCCCGTGAACTCCTCCAAGATCCGTCTTTGCACCGTTTAGTGACTGGTGATGAAAAGTGGATACTGTACCAGAATGTTAAGCGCCGTCGACAGTGGGTTTGTGCTGGAGAACCAGCGACACCACAGCCAAAACCAAATCTTCACCCTCGGAAGGTGTTGCTTAGTGTTTGGTGAGATAAAGGTGGTGTAATACACTTTGAAACCTTACCACACAACCAAACAATCACCACTCAAGTCTACTGTCAACAACTGGATCGATTGAACACTGCACTAAGAGAAAAGAGACCTCCTTTGGTTAATCGGAAACGAATTGTGTTCCACCATGACAATAGGGTGTGTCAATTTGGGAGGTGAAAATTAATTTTTGCCAATTCCTTCACTGAGGGGTTTTAAAAATATGTTTTTGGATGTGAAGAATTCAAATCTGCTATTATTTTTGTGATTGCTCAACACTTAGCTTGGTAAATCTACGTTTGATTAAAAAGCACATAAATTGCTCTCGGAAAACAACATTTATTAATTTTAGCTTCTCAAAATGTCAGGTAATGCTATAAAAATTTTAGTTTCTCTGCATAAAACATATCCTAGTAATCATAAAACATATCCTTGTAATCATAAAACAACATTAGAAAGTAATGACATCAGTAAAAAAAATATTTAAACAAGTTTCATCAAGTCTTGCTTTGATTCGTTCTTGGACATCAGCCGCCGACTTGCTTCTTGGCCTCTGATATAGCCCTCACGTTTCTCATGTGTATACACCCTGCCTGCTGCCTCTGTGACTTGTTTCACACACCTCTCTATTGACTGAGCATGACAGGGCCACTGTGGAACTTGCATAGGCTTGTCAAAGAACTTCTTTACTTCCGCTGTAGTCAGTTTACATGTCAAAGGAGGTTCAAATACCCCGTCAGACCAGTCTGTCAGCTCCAACATGGAAGAAGCACTGGGGTTGATGGAAGGTGTCTTCCTGGGACGTACAGAAAGATCTCCAAGTGTGTCATCATCTCCACCCCTCATGTCAACAATCTTTTGGACACCAGCTCTCCTCTCCTCACTGTCATCTGAGCATAAGAGTGTCTGGATTATCATTTCGCTGAATGCATACCATGCTGAGCGTTTGATGGTTGGCAAAACAGCATCCACTACAGCCTTCTTTTGCAGCCTAACTAGCCGCAGCTGAAACAAGATGTGGCATGGGCCTTCCACCCAAGTGTGTTTTACTTTGATGTTGAACCAACAGTGGTAGTACACACCAACAATGTATTCCACTATCAGTCTTAAGTTGTTGAGGGTTTTGCCTTTAAGGCCATGTTTTGAAACCCATATGCGACAAAGCCTGTTTGCTGTTGTCAACCACCTTGAATGGCTCACTGGACCAATTTCAAGAAGGGCCAGATCTGTGGGAAGTTCTCCTGTCCTTATGGCCTGTGTGATCCTATACCCGTACGCTTGATCAGTAGAGAGATCCTTTACGACATTGTCACTCAGTGAAGTAAGAGGCTCTCCAATTGAGAGTTTGGTGAATGAAGGATCAATTTCAAGTTCGGTTGCAGTGTCTAGCATCTTGCCAATGTTACCTGTCCACTTGTTGTTAGACAAGGTCTTCCCATCCAGTGCTGTGATCAAGTGTCGCAGGGGTAACTCGTTAGTGTGGAGGGCACAAACCAACCAGATCAGCTTACGGCAAAGCTTGACCTCTACCCAATGCATGGAACCACCCTCCCAGCCAGTGTTAACATTTGTAGAATCACCTCCAATGGCCTGCAGGCTTTTATCAATGCCCTTCTTCTTCATGAAATCTACAAGATTATCAGCAATAACTTCAGCAGGTTTTTTTCTCATTGAGCCTTTCTCAGGAGTGAAGTGGTAGAGATATCTTCCACCTGGCTCACTGCACACAGAATAATGCTCTTCTTTGATGATGCTGGGGAACTGACGATCTGAATTGTCTGCTTTCAGCATAACTTTAGTTGTATCTTGATGGCCGTCAAAGAAGATGCAGTCAATTTCACCCTTCTTACAAAGATCATCAAATTCCTGATCCAGGGATCTCAACTTTTTCTTGGGCCCTCTTGATTTTATTGTGATCAACTACAAGTCTCTTGTCTTCTTCAGTGATCAAGCCAGCATCCATAAAGGCAGCAGTGGTGATGACAGCTGTGGCACGCAGGCCAACACCATATCTGATGCTATGCATAGCAACATTAGGTATTTCTAATGTGTTGTACTCTGGCTTTTTATTGGAAGTTCAAGATGTGCTTAGTATTTCTAATGTCACTTCATAAGTTCCATCCTTTCCATCTTGAGCATCAACTATTTGTTCTTCATTTTCATCATCAGAGAAAATTATTTCATTTGATGGCATTGAAACATCCTGCTTACTTGTCTGCTTATATTCAGCAAGCCTTCTTCTTTCGTCTTCTTGCCACTTCTGCTTTTTGACTTGTCTGTTGTGCTCAGGTTGATCTGGCAAGCCAATCTGATGTGGTCCAATAGAACCAGACTTGTCTCTCTGACCTTTAATGAAAGCAAGTTCCTTCACAGGGATCTTCATCTCCCTAGGGCATGTACAGTTAATGAGAGTTTCGTTTTTGCAACCAGCATCTGCAAGGCAGCCAAATTCAGAGCAGAGAACAATTTTACACTTGCAACTGAGGATGTCAAAAAGCTTGTCAAGTTTTGCAATGAAAGCCTCTTTGACATGTAGCTTTCCTCTCCCAAGAGATATGTTTTTGGCCTGCTCCCAGCTCTCTTGGATCTTGTTTAAGATTGTGACTCGTGAATTTACAATGGGGGCTACAAAAGAACTGTTTGCTCATTCCCACTTTTCAAGCACTTTAGGGTACATGTCCTTTGCAAGACTGGCTGCTGGGTAGTTTCTCACATCCTCACCACTTTGTTCTCTTAGCAGTAGCCCATATTTCAGAATGTCTCGCAGAGTTGGGAGTTCAGAGGGCAACAACTCTCTACCAGTTCCAATTAGGTTGCTCATATGTGTGAATGTCCCCAGTCTTGTCCTCCTTTTAGAAGCCATTGTAGGTCAATTCCCACTGGTTAGGATGGTAGCACTGACAGACAAGTAATCTTCAGCACACTGATGAATATGTTTCAACCTGTGAAATAAGCAAAAACAGCAGTGCATTATATATACAGCATATATAATTATTAATATAATAATAATTATATAATTCCACAAAAAAGTCAAAAAAGTCTATTTTTATGTAGCTTCTTACCAAGCAAAACTAAATTATATTAAATTAACAAAAATATCTTTAGAATTCCTAAGTCATGCTGCAACTTTTTAGCACCCCTCATATTTGGAATTTGAAAGTTGAAAAATTTGACACACCCTACCATGACAACGCACGTCCTCAATAATAAAATACAAAGATTATATTATAGTGGCTTGCTCGGGGCTTGCTTATGTTACAGCGATGCTTTAAGCAAGAAAGATGTACTTTATCTTCCTATAATTTCTGAGTGAAATCCTCTTAATATAAAACCTAGTAACTATAAAGAGGATAGGCCTATTCCTTCAGGTATTTAAGTGTAGTGACTGCCTATATTAATTACATCAAAGCAACCTGTTTTGTAACTCCATCGTACCGCAGCCCTACATCAAAAAAGATCGTTGCGCCCTACATCGAAACAAGTGAGGCTCAATGAAATAATAAGGTAAGGCAATTCCTTTCTTTACCATTAGGCAGCGCAAATACCAAAGGCAAATAAACATAAAGAGGTGCTTTGAAGAACTACATATACATAACTCTCTAACGAAAAAATGTAAGGTTTTTGTCATTAACTCTCCAATGTAATCTGCTAGAAATTTCTAACGGATGAGGGTATCAGGCAATCAACCCTAAGCCCTATATAATTTTTTTTTCAAATGGTGGCCTGTATATGTGGGGAACTGATCCCTTTACCATTACACTAACACAAACTTTACAGTAATTGTAAACAAAGCCTTGTTCATTTAACAGGCTTAATTAATTTTAGGTCCTATAAAAATAGGCCAATTTCAACCTAAGCCTATTTAGTAGGCACACTTCACTTTACCTTACCTAATAGGCCTAACATACTCTCACTAAAGGCCTACTTCAAACACTACAATTTTCAATTTGAATATACAAGAAGCCTACCTCACAAAGTAGGCCCTACTCTTTACACTCAAGGCCTATCCTAACTAAAAACACTAAATTTATAATTGAACCTGTGGTGCAGGTTATAAAATTTATTTCAGCAATTTAACTTACTCAAAAGACTTAACATAAAAAAATTAAACTTGGAACTGTAACATCACAAAATTAAAATTAAACCTACACCCGCCTAACACCTATTCTTAACCCTATTCTAACTCCTATTTGACATATAGGCATAAAACAGACAAGGCTTGATATAAGGGTTTTAAATGTAACATTTGAAGATATTTACTCAGCCAAATTGGTTGACGTAACACAAAACTCAAAAAATAAAACCCTACAACAAAATATACATTTACACACATACATACAGTATATAAATTTATGCATACAACTCCAAGCATCCAATTCTTCTTTTAAGGAAGAATCACACAACTGATTTCATCAACAGACACGTACATTCCTTGCGAACAGAATGGATTACTTTAAAACCTTCCAGACCTACCTGTAGGACATATAACATTTACTTGATCATAACTACAGGTATTGACTTCACTGGAGTGCTGGATCTAAGTTTTAAAGACTGACTGGATTCAGAGGAATGCAAAAAATATATACGCCTCAGTGGTGTAGTGGTTAGCGTCGCTGATTAAGAATCCATCAGCTCTGGGTTTGAGACCTGATGGCAGCCAGCATGCAGCAAAACCCAGCTGTTCATCCTTCCACACAATAAAGAAAGTGGTTGGTAGATAAATGGGTACCCTAGGTGGCATAGTGGTTAAGACACTGGGCTGCTAATGGGGCTTGGTTCGGATTCCATGTTAAACTGTAGGTCTAAGGTGGAGTGAAAAGTTTGACCTTCGTCAGAATGAACAATTCTGGCGGAAGATAACCAAAGGTTACCAAAGGAAAGGTATACACACACACACTGTACTCTTTACATGTCACAAACACAACAACCTGTCTGAACATAACCAAGGATTGGAGAGTAAAGGCTTTTATTGCTGTGCTCTGGTTCTGTGCACATAATTTTGTGCCAAAAAATTATATGGTTAGACAGTGGCACGTACGAACAAACTACTCTAAAGGGTCTTGTGGCCTCCCTTGGTCAGAGACCAAACTATTACAAGGGTCTTGTGGCCTCCCTTGGCCAGAGGCCAAACTATTACAAGGGTCTTGTGGCCTCCCTTGGCCAGAGACCAAACTATTACAAGGGTCTTGTGGCCTCCCTTGGTCAGAGACCAAACTATTACAAGGGTCTTGTGGCCTCCCTTGGCCAGAGACCAAACTATTACAAGGGTCTTGTGGCCTCCCTTGGCCAGAGACCAAACTATTACAAGGGTCTTGTGGCCTCCCTTGGCCAGAGACCAAACTATTACAAGGGTCTTGTGGCCTCAATGGGCCAAACTATTACAAGGGT
Organism: Bathynomus jamesi; assembly: GCA_023014485.1. Taxonomy (NCBI): domain Eukaryota; kingdom Metazoa; phylum Arthropoda; class Malacostraca; order Isopoda; family Cirolanidae; genus Bathynomus; species Bathynomus jamesi. The sequence goes on along the minus strand of JAJOZX010000655.1, from coordinate 1,185,113 downwards.
CTTGTGGCCTCCATAGGCCAAACTATTACAAGGGTCTTGTGGCCTCCATGGGCCAAACTATTACAAGGGTCTTGTGGCCTCCATGGGCCAAACTATTACAAGGGTCTTGTGGCCTCCATGGGCCAAACTATCCAATGATGCTTCATTTCTTGAATGTGGTGTTGAAGAGAGCCTTGGTCTTGAGCCGGTTAAAGCTGATGAGGGGTGACAACGTACAGAGTAGTCTAACGAAATGGAAGCACTAATGAAGTGAGAAGGAGTGTGAGTGGGTGCTCGCTTTTATACGTAGTTCCTGTGACGTAGGACTTCGCACCAAATCTTAAGATGCCTTGTCTGCGCGTCCTTAGTTGAAAAGCTTGCATTCGCCTTTTGGGAAGGTGGCCTCTTTTGGCCATGGGTCTTGTGGCCTCTTTTGGCCATGGGCCAAACAACACAAAAACAGTACAGGATTCAAAGCCCCAAGCCCTCCAGATCTACCTGTGGAGGAGTAACATTTACTCTACTAAAACTACGGGTATTACTAGTCTGAAGTGGTAGGAGGTTTGAATACAGTACAAACTCTTTTAACCAAACAACACAACATGGAAGTACAGTACATTTCAATTAACTCACCAATGTAGAAGTCACTTTAAAACATAAATTGTTAACAAACCAAAACATGCAAAACAACATTAGTAAACCAGCATTTAAAAACTGGTGACTTATAAAACTTAGACAAATAACACTGGTATGCATCAATTTTGCTGTCAAGGGTTTTGTAAGTGATTCTTATAGAGTTTTTCCTGCTGATTTCGAATCTGCAATCCGTTTTTCTCAATCAGCTCAGGTTATCTGGCTATGGCCTCATAAGTAAAATAGAATTTTTCGTGATTTTGTCAAAGTGGAATTGGAACAGTAACATCTATCATCACTTGTTTCACTTGTATAATATCTTTTTTTACTTTTCAGGCATATAGATAAAATATTTCATAATGAATAGAGCATGTAAAAATGATCCCAATAGATTCTGCTACATATGTGGGATGGTTACCATGCCAAATAACCAGTCCCAAATCACTAAATTTGTGAAGACAATGTATAGAGCATACTTTGGAATTAAGCTAGGGGACCAGGACAAAATTTTTGCCCCTCATATGTGCTGCAAGACATGCATTGAAAATTTGAGAAGATGGAGCAAAGGCAGAGCGAAATCTTTGCCTTTTGGAATTCCCATGATTTGGAAAGAAGGAAAGGATCACGTGACAGATTGCTATTTCTGCATGACAAACCTCCAAGGTGGGCTTACAAATTTATTTTTCTTAAATATTTTGAAATCCTTGTATGAAACTTGACATAATATTCACCATAATGTAATATTCACCATATATAGCATAATATTCACCATAATGTAATATTCACCATATATAGCATAATATTCACCATAATGGTAATCATACATTTACATATACATATTGTTATAGAAAATATATTTACACATACATATTGTTATACAAGTTACATTTACATATACAATGATTGTATATTTTCTTTCTTTTTCATTCATATTGTCCCCGAAGAGACAATATGAATGAAAAAGAAAGAAAATATACAGACTCCATCGACCTGTTTCATATCTTACAGACCGCAGCCTTCCCTCATGAGCCACCACTGTCTGAATGCTTCTTCTATTTCATATGCAAGTTTTATATCCATGTTTCTGTGTTTCTATTTTCAGGAGTTAACAAGAAGAATAAACACATTGTTGTATACCCTGACATTCCTTCTGCTATGAGACCTGTACCCCATGGTCCTGGAATTCCAATACCCGACCCACCTCAAACCCTGGACTTCGATGATTCTGATGATGAATCAATGACCAATGCTAATGACCAGTCCCAGTCGTATATACCTCAAAATACCGCTTCAAATGAGCCGAGGCCTCTCAACCAGGCCAAACTTAATGATCTTACCAGGGATTTAGGACTTTCCAAATTAGCTGCCGAGATCTTGGGCTCACGACTTCGAGAGGACAACTTGCTGGCTCCGGGAACAACATTCTCCTGGTATAGGAAACGAGAGGAAGAATTCCGCAAGTTTTTTGCAGTGCACGAAAATACCTCTTCCTTAGTGTACTGCTGCAATGTTGAGGGGCTAATCGAATCCTTGGGCTTGCCATATAACGCATCAGAATGGAGGCTATTTATAGACTCGTCTAAACGAAGTTTGAAAGCAGTACTTCTCAACATTGGGAATAGGGTTGCATCAGTCCCTGTAGCACATTCCGTACAACTTACTGAGAGCTACGATAACGTGAAAATTTTACTGGATGCTCTCGTATACGACCAACATAACTGGAGGATCTGTGGAGATTTGAAGGTAATACTAATATCATAAGTAAACTATTGCTATTGACTATGTTGTTTTTCCAAAGGTTATTTGAGAGCGTATAAGAACACTTAACTTCCCCACAGAAGTGATACAGTCCAATGCATAGATTTTTTTTATCTGATAGAACAAATTCTCTAAATTCTTTAAATATTTTCATTTTTTTCAGATTGTGGCATTTGTATTGGGAATGCAAGGGGGATACACAAAATACCCATGTTTCCTCTGCAAATGGGATAGCCAAGCGGATGAGAAGCACTATGCACAGCGTGAATGGGCATCCACAGAGAATTTTGAACCTGGGTCGCATAATGTCGTTTCAGTGCCCCTTGTACCACCAACAAAAATTTTGCTCCCACCACTTCATTTTAAGCTGGGCTTGATGAAAAATTTCATCAAATCAATGAATAAGGAGGGTTCAGCATTCCGATATCTCGAGAGTAAATTTCCTCATATATCTGATGCTAAACTAAATGCTGGGGTTTTTGATGGTCCTCAAATTCGAACTTTGATCAAGGATACTCAGTTTGAAAATGCAATGACTCCAACTGAGAAGAATGCCTGGCAGGCATTCAAATCAGTTGTCACTGATTTTCTTGGCAAGCGTAGAAGTCCAGAATACAAGTCCATTGTCGAAAACTTGATGGAAGCTTTCAAAGCTCATGGGTCGCGCATGTCCATAAAAATGCACTTTTTGTGGTCCCACTTGGACTATTTTCCTGAAAATTGCGGGAATTATAGTGAGGAACAGGGTGAATGATTTCACCAAGATATCAAAATAATGGAAGAGAGGTACCAGGGAAACTGGGATATCAATATGCTGGCGGACTATTACTGGTGTTTGAAGCGAGACGTGCCCGAAGAAAAACACAGACGGAAAGCCAAAAAAACTTCATTCCTTCCTCAATAAACTTTTTTCCATATTCATTGTATAAATAAAAGTATTTATTTATACAGTTTTCATTTTTCACGAGTGTTCTTATAATATTACTCGTATCTACAGTGTTTAAGCTAAACAAATCAATAAATTTGGGGATAAAATTGGACTTATAATAAATGGCCAATAGAGAAAAAACCTGACCTGATTGAGGAAAACCAATGTCATTTTCGAATTCAGCATGGTCGAATTATATAATATGAGTTGAAAAAACCCTCACAGCAGACAAAAAAATTTCATATGCATACCAGTATAATGAGCAAGGTTAAAATAATTATTTTAATTCCATAAATTTCCTATACCTAAGGGGAGTCAAACTGGTTGACATAACTTTAACTAAACTTGAGAAGCTAGCCTCTTGAACTTTTATATTTAAGTAGGTCTTGAGTAACCTTTCTCTTCCTAAATTCTTACTTCATTCTTTTAAATCCATTTCACATGGTTCAAAACATCAAAACACACAGTTTGTCAAAAAATTTAATCTATAACATTCCAGCACCCCCCCCCCCCAGTATATGGAAAAACTATACACACTTACAACATGGTATTGTATGTGGTACGTACCTTTATTTCATAAATATAAATAAATATAAATTATTAATTAATTGAATTAAATATCTAGAAAATTGTCTTGGGATTGGCAATATAGCCTATTGAGAATGAAAATAATTGCCATACATACATACAACCCCAAATATAGGCATTGAACCTGCATGACAATGAGAAAACCAAATTTATTATTTCGTATACAAAATTCTCCATTGCTGACTTGTGAAAATTACTTCAAGGGAAGAGTCAACAAACTTTGCAAATTCAGCAAATAATAAAATACGAAGATTATATTATAGTGGCTCGCTCAGGGCTTGCTTATGTTACAGCGATGCTTTAAGCAAGGAAGATGTACTTTATCTTCCTATAAGTTCTGAGTGAAATCCTCTTAATATAAAACCTAATAACTAGGGCAGTCAAAAGTTGACCGAAAAAATTAAGAAAGTTGACCTTACGAATTGAAAAAATTGACACATAAAGTTGCCTTTACTTTCAATAATAAAAACGATACTTTACTTATTCTTGCTCTTCTACATCAGTTGATCGATTGTGGTAAATTATGAAGTATTTGCCGACATTTTCTGGCAAAAAATTGCGATCCTTACTTAATAATTTATTAAGCATGGAGAAAGATCTCTCTACAGCGGCAGTTGTTGGTTGACATTGCAAAAGCTGACCATAAACTGTTGGTGAGAGTTCAGGTCTACTGAGGTTAATTATTTCACAAATACCATTTGTCTTGAGTCTTGTTTCAATGTATTGTTTGACTGAACACATATCTTCGCCAAGGTTGATAGAAGAAATGGTTTCATATGCCTCTCTAATGGTGCAATCAGATGCTTCCATCCTAGTCACTAAGCTAGCAATCAAACTATAATTCATTTTGATTGACATTAGTTGCTTTGGCAGTTTTTCATAGCAACACACTCTTTAGCCTTCTGAACAATGATTCCTTCATCTTCAAAATTTTCCACAATTGTATTCACATTTGGAAAATTGTCTGCATAATAAAAAGCAGCATTCAGCCAGCTTGCCCAACGCATTACAATCGGTTCTGGAGGAGTTCCTATTTCAGCAAACAATTCCTTCCTTCCTTTCGTTTTTAAGAGTAGAGGCCTTGACACATGCAATTAAAGTGTCAACATCACTATAAAATGCTCTTATTTGCATCGCACAATTATGTAACAGATGCGCAAGACACATTACATGGAAAAATCTTGGAAAAAGTTGCTTGAGTGTCGCTCCAGCTGACACCATGTAACAAGCTGTATCAGACAGAAGTAAACAGAAATTTTCTCTTGGTATCTCGAATTCTTTTACAGTATCGTCAATCTTGTGTATGACAGTTCGTGCATTAACATTTCCAAGAAGAACATCGCACCTGATTTACCCTCTAGCAAATGTTTTATTCTACTTAACTCGCTTTCTGCCTGTTTCATTGCTATTGATCTGCAAGTTAACATGCAAGGCACTGCTACACCTAATTCAGAGAACAATTGTTTCACATGAGGGTTGCTCAACTTATGAAGAGGTATGTTGGCTGACAGAAATGTAGTCACAAGTTTTTCCGAAAAATCTGAAGACTTGTACTTTAAAAGGGTTTGCGTCTTTTCATTTCCCACATTTTGGTCTATACCACGCTGGTGCTTTTGGGTAGAGTGATGTTTATCCACAAAAAAGGATTTGTCATGCTTGACCACAACACAACAAATCTGACAGTATAGCTCATTTTTTCCTGAACAAATGAATTCATTAGGATATTTTGCAATTATAGCGCGCACTTTAGCAATAGAACTAACTGCAACTTTTGGCATTTTAAATATCTGAAATCAAAAGAAATCGAAATCAGTGAAATCACAAATCAGAAAAAATCACAAATCAAAAATGGTAACCAGTAACCACAATACATACAACACAACCACATCCAAAACCAGAACGAACATAACTGAATAAGACAAATACGAGCAGCGAAGTTGCCAGTTAACCAAAAAGATGCCAATTTTTAGTTATTTTAATTATTTATTCAAAAAAATTGACTTTATTTACCTCATTGCTATTTTTTGACCTAACGGGTAAAAGTTGACTTTTGGTTGACCTATTAACTTTGGTAATATACCCCCTACAGGTGTTTTTATTGCATTTTCAGTCGTTTCAGCGAAAAGTGCCCCATAGGAAACAATTTGACTTTATTGACTTTTGACCGCCCTACTAATAACTAAAAGAGGATAGGCCTATTCCTTCAGGTATTTAAGTGTAGTGACTGCCTATATTAATTACATCAAAGCAACTCATTGTGTACAATAACTCCATTGTACTGTGGCCCTACATGGAAAAAATCATCGCGCCCTACATTGAAACAAGTGAGGCCCAACGAAATAATAAGGTAAGGCAATTCCTTTCTTTACCATTAGGCAGCGCAAATACTGAAGGCAAATAAACAGAGGTCCTTTGAAGACCTACATATACATAACACACTAACGAAAAAATGTAAGGCTTTTGTCATTAACTCTCCACTGTAATCTGCTGGAAATTTCCAACAGATAAGGGTATCAGGCAGTCAACCCTAAACCCTATATAGTTTTTTTCATACTACCATAAACACCAGAAGATTGCAAATGAAAAAAGAAAAAATTACTTTAAAAACATATGATGATGCATTGCTCAAAAAGAACTATTGGAACCTGTGTGTAGTTGGTTGATTGCCAGTTTGCCACTCATGGAAGTACTGGTAGTAGTGTATTGTAAGACCTTGTGTCCACACTGACCTAACATCTTTACCAGATCAAATTTTAATTTGCTATAGGGTTTAATGCATGTCAGAGGCAAAGAATTAATATAGAAGTGTACTACAATAAAGTATGGAGAGAAGGAAACTAAGATAGGTTACAGTATGTTATGCCTAATCATTGTCACTATCAAACTTGGTCACAGGTCATATCAGCCAAATTTATCTAATATCTAGTCTGTGAATGCTTGGGATTTTCAGTTATAATTTTTCATACCCTTTGGCAAGTTAAACACCTGATAATCTAGTGACAAAATATGGAAAAATTCAGAGAAAATGGAAAATTATGAATTTTAATGATGCTTTCAAATATCCAGTGTATATACACCTTGGTTACCTTGGTTTTGCATCCAGCCAAATTGTTCATTCTAATTAAGGTCAAGCTTGTCACTCCACCTAAGACCTACAGTTTAATGTGGAATCTGAAGCATGCCCTGCCATGGGTGGTCGGAAATTACCAAGTCCTCAACTCAGGTCCAAAGACTTGATCTCGTGATCTCCCAATATTATATTTTAAATAAATTTTCAACAATTAAAAAGGCCAAACTAAAATTAAACCTAGGTTTTAGACCAGTAATGGTTACATATTGTGTTTATTACAGTAATTCTATTTAGAGTCACAACCACAAGGACAACATTAAATTTCATTATTTTTCATGCAACAAAACTTGTTGCCATTTGTGATTAATTAAATGTGGAATAAACAGTACTACAATAGGGTGTATCAATTTTGTCAACTTTTTTCAAATCAATTTTGGTAGTGAAAATATATTCTCTTTTCATGTCAAAACTTGAAATTGGCCAACCAAAATGAAATAAAATAACCCTTACCTACATCAATTTTACCTTAAAGTTTCAGAAATTGACTCTTTTACTAAATAATAGGACATAAATTGATTAACTATTCATCTGTCACAGAATTATCCCACTGATCGCATATGGAGTGTTTTCAAGGTCATATAGTTGTTGTACAATGTACAAGTCACAACATGAATAGAACTGTCCCTCACTCTCAGTTGCCTCTTAGATGTCATAGATGGTGGTTTGCTGTTATTGCTCTTGTACCTACTTCATAGTTATTCTACTAGATGAATACTACAGTTTAACTGTAAGTATGGATTATTGATTATTACAATTATTTATTATCATCATATTCTTCTGTCTAATTATGTTGTAATCCCATGAAATATTTTTTTATTGAATTTTAGAACATCGAATGACTAAACTTTGAAACATCGTAATTGATATAAAATACTTAAATATTTTTTTCTTTTCAGATATTCCTAAGATGCCAAAATTGAAGACAAGAGGTCAGTCATCATGCCACTTGAGCCTGTTAGTTGGTACAGGCAAAGAGCTTCCCGTATCAGAACTACCAACAGTGCGAGACATGCTGAGACGGGTTACTCCTTCGTGAACAAAATACAAAGGATAGAAGGAACTACACAGAGAAAGAGCTCATAAGGGACATGATTCCCCCTCTTCTGCATCAATGGAAAAAAGCTAACATGCTATTCAAACCACCTGTACTCAATCAGTATAGAACTATTGAGCTGAAATTAACAAAGCTGTGGCACAAAGCAGTTGAGTCATCACTTGGTAAAGGAAAACTAGCAACGAAAAATAAGTTTCTGCACACACTTGATACTCTTCTTGACATTTTGAACTGCCAGTGTCCCATAGAGTTGTGTTTTGAAGCCAATTGTTCTCCCTCATGCAGAAGAGAACCTCACCCTCACATTGATTGTCGCTGTCCTCGTGAGAAGAAGATCCCTGTTTTGGAGCTGGCTTTTATAAAGGCGCAGAGAACAAAGGCAGGAGGCCAAGGAAGTATGCAGATTGGTTCGGCAGATTATTCAGAAACCAAAAAACAGATTGTTATTGCTAAGAAAAAAGAGAAAATCCGAGAGAGGGAAGAAAGGTTGAAAAAGAAGAGTGAAGAAGCCACCCAAAGAGATGAAGAGTTCTATCAAGAGGTTTCTCACTTCTTTGAAAGCTCTTCAGATGAACAGAAAGAAGCAACATCAGATGATAGCTCCAAAATGCCATCTGAACCTTCGCCGAAGAGAATGAAATACAACACTAAAGACATCTCAAACATTGCCCTTGCCAGTATTTGCCACCATACAGGGCTACGAGAGACTGCAGAGATTGCCACTACTGCTTGGATAGATGCAGGCCTCATCAGCCGAGAGGATACATCCTTAGTGATAGATCATAATAAGATAAGAAGAGCACAAGAAAAAATAATGAAGGAAATATCTGATCAGCATGAAAAAGATTTGAAGGAGGAAGGTCTCTCTCGCCTTTTGTTTGATGGAAGAAGAGATGCCACAAAAGTTCTCTTAGAGGTAGAGGGAATGGACAGAAAGTTTCCCGGTCTCATCAAAGAAGAACACCACTCTGTGGTGAACACTGGATGGCAGGGCGGTGTTATGATGCATTTAGAGAAAAAACTTGGAAGAAGGCTTGTTTGGATTGTATGTGATTTGCACACGGGGGAACTACCTCTTCATCATCTCATCCAGGAACATGATGGTCCTACAAAGAGCAACAACAAGTGGTCAGGCCCCCTTGACAACATGCTAGATGAAGCAATGGAATTAGAAATAAATACCAAATTTCCAAAGGTCGAAGTAGGCCCTCCCCTTCCAGTGTTGTCTGAAGAAGTTATCAAAGACCTCAGCACGGATCAATCTTACGCTTATCGTATTGTTCAAGCAATCAGATCAGGAGAGTTGCCTCAAAATCTGGCTCTCTCGGAGATTGGACCCGTAAGTCACAGTCATTGGTTAACTACAGCAATTCGTTTCTGCAGGATTTGGGTTTCCAAACATACACTGAAGGGCAAAATGCTACAGAATTTGAGGTTGATTGTTGAATTTATTATTGGGTTTTATCTTCCTCACTGGTTCAATGTAAAACTTAATCCAATGTGGATGGAGGGGCCCAACCACATCGTTTCAATTACAGCTACTGAGAACCCAAAGGAAAGTAGTGGTGGACATCGTGTTACCTGTGGTGAGAAGGTCCGCTTGGTATGCTAGGCCAGAGGCAGTTTTGCAAGCAATGCTCTGCAGCCAATGTACCAAAGAGCGAAGTGAGGCTGTGGAAATCATTCTATAGCTTAGAGGAACGTCACTAGATGATGACCAGCTGGGAGACTGCTCTGTTCAGACAAGGAAGGTACCTCTGATAAACGTCAATGCCACGAAATTGTCAGAATTAGTTGACTTGAGTTCGGAAGTTTTGGAGCCACCACTGACATGTATAACAAACAAAGATTTAACAACTTAAAGAGGCCCCAATGCAAGTGCCAAAGTGGCCTTCTCACACTCAGAGTGTGGAGAGATGTGTGAAAATGGTCACAGAAGCAGCTAGTCAAGTTTACAGTCACGAGAGGCGAGAAGGCTACATCAACGTGCAAGTAGCAAGCCGAATGCTGATTTCAAGGAACCGCAGCAAAAAGGACATGACTGCATTGGTTACTTTCAAATAAAGACTGAATGATATCTTATTGCCACTTTAAGTGTTGATAGGATGTTTGCACACATGTTGTTATTTTGTTCCGAATTTATGGAAAAATGGAATTTTTGAATTAAAATTGATGTAGGTAGGAGTTTTTTTTTATTGTTTCTGAAGCAAGGATATTATTATGTATGCCAAATGATTATATTAAATTACTACCAAATCACATGATTTTCAATTTAGTCATTTCACCCCCAAAATTGATCTAGATCTAACCCTATTTCCTGAAACTTCTACTGCAGATATATAGTAATAATAATAGTAACTGACTAAGGTATATGTACAGTAGCTGTCAAATGTTGTGGCTGGTTATGCAAACCTGTCACAAAATTTTACATTTCCAGTCATACACCATCCCTGGCGACAGCAGCACAACATAAAACATCAAGTAACACTCATAAAACATACCTTTTAGTACTTTGTGGTATTTCTTTTCTTAATAACCTCGTGTAGCCTATGAGGCAATGAGTCTGCAAGTTTCTACAAATGTTCTGCAGGTATCTCCTCCCACACTTTCACTAAGGCTGCTTTCAATGTAGGAACCGAGCTAGTGTCAATATCCTGGAGTCGTTTTTTCATTATTGACCATAAATTTTCAATAGGATTAAGGTCTGGTCTGAAAAATATGCTTGAATTTAGACACAAGCACTGGAATATCAGCCACAAAACAATTCTCCCCCTTCATGCCTGGATGAACATGGAATGACAGTCTGAGCTCTGAGGTGTTGTTATGGAACTAGGCAAGAAGCCAGATTAGCCATATTTATAATTCCACCCATACAGGCTGGCTGGGAAGGGTATGAATGGAAATGTCAAATGTTGTGGTGGGTTTGCGTGACCACCCCACCACAACATTTGACTGCTACTATATATATATATATATATATATATATATATATATATATATATAATATAATAGGTCATCCATAAGTAATGTCATTTTTTACGATAGATTGTTTAAATTAGTCCTACTTGGTTTAAGCATAAATTTTCTGAAGGTTATATCTAAGAGGAGATCTATCGTGTTTTGCTACATACTTTACAGACCTTGACCAGTGAAGATGTGTGTTTTGCTTTATGTGAACCCCTCATAAACATGGTGGTATCAGAAGAGCATATCAGGCATATAATGCTTTACAAGTTCAAAAAAGGGAATAGTGCTACTGAAGCAACGCGAAACATTCAAGATGTTTATGGCAATGATATTTTGCGTGTGAGGAAATGTCAAAGATGGTTTCAAAAGTTTAGGAATGACTGCTGTTTGACAGATGCAGCACGCTCTGGACACCCTGCTGAGTTTGATGATGACCTGCTGTTAGCTGCACTTGAAGAAGACTGTTCAACAACTGTTGAAGAATTGGCTCAGAAACTCAATTCATCCCTGTCCACCATCCATTGACATTTGCAACAACTCAGGAAAGTGCCTAAGTTAGGAAAATGGGTGCCACATGAATTGTCAGTTGACAATCTGAGGGTGCAGGTAAACATTAGCACAGCTCTTCATTCCTGTGAACTCCCTCCAAGATCCATTTTGCACCATTTAGTGACTGGTGATGAAAAGTGGATACTGTACCAGAATGTTAAGCGTGTCGACAGTGGTTTGTGCCGGAGAACCAGTGACACCACAGCCAAAACCAAATCTTCGGAAGGTGTTGCTTAGTGTTTGGTGGGATAAAGGTAGTGTAATACACTTTGAAACCTTACCACACAACCAAACAATCACTGCTCAAGTCTACTGTCAACAACTGGATTGATTAAACACTGCACTAAAAAAAGAGAGACGAGACCTTCTTTGGTTAATTGGAAAGGAATCGTGTTCCACCATGACAACACACGTCCTCATACTGCTCGGATCACTTCTGCAAAAATTGAGGAGCTTGGGTGGGAAAAACTTCCACATCCTCCATATTCTCCAGACCTTGCGCCTTCAGATCATCATCTTTTCAGGAGTCTGCAAAACTATCTTGATGAGAAACAGTATACTTCTTTAGATGACCTGCACACCAGTCTTTGTATGTTTTTTGCCTCAAAACTGCCTGAATTTTATAAACATGGCATTGAAAAGCTTGTAGGACATTGGCAGTGTGTCATTGATTCCGATGGAAAATATATACTAGATTAAAGTTTTTTTTTTTTTTTCCAAATTTCGATCTAAAAAACCACATTACTTATAGGATGACACACACACACACACACACACACACACACAGGGTGTCCCATAAGTCTGGAATCATAGGGTAAAATAAGTAATTCATGTCTCTATTTATGCAAATGCCCATGATGTCTTTGAGTAAGGAAGAACACGTCCAGGTAATTCTGCTTGTAGGAAATCGGAGTCAGAGGGAAGTCACTGAGGAATTTAACAGATTGCACCTGGACCACATGCCAATAACAAACAGCTGTGTCGGCAGACTTGTAGCAAAGTTCGGGGAAATGGGATCCATAGGAGATAAACACGCAGTGGACCTCCGAGGACATCCACTGATGATGACACAGCCGCTACCATCCTTGCTTATTTCATAAACAGTCCCGAAAAATTTCTTCAGAATTTTTATTGCCATTTTTATAATTTTGTCCCCTGGTTCCAGACTTACAGGACACCATATATATATATATATATATATTTATATATTTATATATTGGGTTGTCCCCCAAAAAGTCCTAAGATTTAAAGTGCAATACCTTCCAAAATATACAATGTACAATCACAAATTTGAAATTTGTGTAAATTCAGTCTATTGACTAGCTGCCATGAAATTTTCAGAATTCTACATGCAATACTTTTTCGAAAATGAAGGAAACAATAAGGTACACTCAAATAAGCAAATATCATGAAACAAAAAAATAATATAAAAGTAGTTAGCAACTATTCTTATCGCAAAAGTTGGAGAAGAGTTAGACTAAGCTAAGCTAGTTTCTGCAGAAATGTCAAATGGTGTGTTTAGGCTACTATTAATCTTGAATAGTTTTCAACCCCTCTAATTATGGTTTTAAGCAAAGGTGACAAAGCGATAATTGAAAGATCTTTTCTAGAGAAAGGATGGACTGGGACAAGACTTGTGAAGGAATTTCCTGGAATAAATTAGAATAAGAGATTAATGAATAGATTAGTGAAGAAACTTAAAGAAACTGGATCAGTTGAAAGAAAATCTGGAAATGGCAGACCTAAAAGTGTTTCTACACAAGAAAATATTGACTGTCCAAAAAGTGTTTCCACACAAGAAAATATTGACTGTCCAAACTGTTTTTGCCTCAAGAAGATCAACCAGGCTCACACTTGTCTCTGCAAAAAATTGCAAGAAATTTAAAGACTAGTAGCAGTTCTGTTCAAAGAATGCAGAGAGCTCTAGCACTTAAGGCATATAAAAGAACCTGTCTCAAGATGTGACAGCAATGTTAGACAAAAAAGGAACATTTGCTGTAGAAAGTTACTAGACAAATTTTCAGCACATGATGTTAAAAATATTGTTTTCACAGATGAAAAGGATTTTACTATTGAAATTTTGTGAAACCACCAAAACGATGTTGTTTACCATGTCCATAAAAGAGCTACTGGTATTCCTCCATTGGTATTCCTCCATAATCATGGTTTTAGCTGGTGTATCATGGAATGGAAAGACTAATATTCATTTTATTGATGAAAATAACAAAAAAGTGAACTCAGAAACTTGTGTTAATCTTTTGGAACAAAATCTTTTGTCAGATTGTCAGTGTCTCAATCCTGATAATGATTTCATATTCCAGCAAGATGGAGCTACTGCTCATACAAGCAAGTACACCCAGGACTATCTCCAACACAATTTGGCCAATTTCATTGGGATAAATGACTGGCAACCTCAGTCACCAAGACTACATTCCAATGGACTATTGCATATGGAACTCTCTTGGAGAAAAGGTTTTTGAAGGTCAAATAGAAAAATTTACTGAGTTGCAATTAAAAGAAAAGGTACTTAATTGTTGGGTCAAAATAACTTTAACTGAAGTCAGAAAATGTATCATATCATGGAAGAAAAGATTAAGATCTGTTTGTGAGCAAGACGGTGGGCATATTGACCATCCTTGTCAATAAATAAGATGCGAATAATAAATTTTTTGTTTCATGATACCCCATTTGTTTATTTCAGTGTACCTTATTGTTTCCTTCATTTTTGAAAAAGTATTGCATGTAGAATTCTGAAAGTTTTATGGCAGCTTGTCAATAGGCTGATTTTATAAGGATTTCAAATTTGTGATCATACAGTGTATATTATGGAAGTTATTGCATTTTAAATCTTGCAACATTTTTATGGGGTCACCTGATGAGGTCTGACCTGCACAAAATCAGAGATAGGATGAGGGCATTTCACTATCCTTGTTTTTGATCTGCATGAGCTAAGATTCAAAGATAGATTAGCACAAATTTTTAAAAATTGTGGTAAATTCTCTCCTCCTTAGCTGATCTTTTTCTGTCTCATCTATTCTGTGAGCAGTCCAGCATGCTCTGAAACACATACTTCCTCCCTATTCCTCACTACATCATGGAGGTGATTCTCTTGGACATGCAGGCATACATTCCATATTCTATTCCTACTACTAATGCGAAAAAAAAGTGGTTTGACTTTACTTGTTCTAATGCTATCCACAACAGAGAAGAGGCTTTCAGAAGTTACCATCACTTATCCAACTCCTGACTCTCGCTCAGCATATATTTCTACTGAGAATTGTGCAAAATCTATTCTTTGTCTTGACAAAAATTCCTTCATCTGACAAAAATGTGAAAATCTATCCAATTCTAATTCTTCTCACTCTTTCTGGCATCTTGCTAAGAACCTTTTCAACAACTTTACTTCCTCTTCTTTCTCTCCTCTTTTCAATTCCAATGGCTCAGTTGCCATCTCTTCTCCTGACAAAGCTGAACTCTTCATTCAAACTTTCACTTACAATTCAATCCTAGATGATTCCACTGCTGTTCCTCCACCTCCTCCCCCTCTAACTGTATTATGTCTGAAATTAGAATCTCTTCTAAAGATGATTTTTCTGCCCTATCTGCGCTCAACTCAAGGAAGGCATATAGTCCTGATGGTGTTCCTCCTGTTGTTCTTAAGAACTGTGCTTCTGTGCTAACACCCTGCATAGGCAAACTCATTTTTGTGTCTCATCTGGTACTTTTCCTTCCTGCTGGAAGTTTGCTTTCATTCAGCCTGTCCCAAAGAAGGGTGACTGCTCTCAACCCTCCAACCATCATCCAATTGCTTTGATTTCTTGCCTTTCTAAAGTTTTTGAATCTATCCTTAATAGGAAGATTCTTAAACACCTCTCTTCTCAATCTTCTTTCAGATTGTCAGTATGGGTTCCACAAGGGACACACTACTGGCAATCTTCTTGCATATCTGTCTGACTCTTGGTCATCCTCCTTTTGGGATTTTGGCGAAACATTTGCTATTGTGCTAGATATATCAAAAGCTTTTGATAGTCTGACACCAATCTTTAATTTCGAAACTACCTTAATTCAGTTTCTATCCTTCTATCTGTGCCTTCATCTCTAATTTCCTTTCTGGTTGATCTATAGCTATGGTTGTAGATGGCCACTATTCTTCTGGAGATATTAACAGTAGTGTTCCTCAGGGTTCTGTCCTGTCACTCACTCTTTTCCTTTTATTTTATTAATGATCTTTTAATTCACACTTTCTCTCCTATTCACTCCTATGCCAATGATTCCATTCTTCACTTCTCCACCTGCTTCCCAAAGCGCCCCTCACAGCAGTTGCTTCATGATTCACGTAGGACAGCTGTGGGACACCTGACCTCTGATCTTTCTGCTATATCTGATTGGGGGAGAGAAAATTTTGTGGGTTTCAGTGCCTGAAAAGCTTGGCTCCTCCATCTGTCTACTCATCACAGTCTTTGACACAACTATCTCATTACTTTCAATAACACACAACTTAATGTTTTCTCTTCTCTTAACATTCTTGGCATTTCCTTTTCTTGTGATCTTTCCTGGAAAGAGCACATATATATATATATATATATATATATATATATATATATATATATATATTAGGGTGGTCTACTCTTATAGGGGTGGAATTTTTTTTTGTGATTTGTTTTTATTGCTGGGTTGTAACTTATGAGGATGGATGAGAAAACACCTCTGGGAAAGTTTTATTTGAATCAGTTAATTTGTAGGGGTAGCACATGACATGAAGTTTTGGTATAATCTGAAAATCACAGCAAAGTTAATCTTGGTGACAGTACATGACTATTAGGGTAACTAACAATTCCGAAATGAATTGACTAACAATTCCCCTCTGCACCTCATTTGATCTTTGTTTTCTCGCCCAGTTGCCAGGCTGACTTCAGTGGTTGAGGAAACTGCTTCCTGTAGTTAGCAACAACTTGCAGGAGATACTGCAGTTGTTCCTCATTCCTGGTGTGGCAGCCGTTGTATTCATTAATGAGAGCAACCCCCCTCTCTGCATGATCGTTCACGACAGAGAGGTTTGCCACTGATTTCTTCGCTATTTGGTAATCAGGATCACTGTCCCAATCCCGCACCTCCTTCCTCAGGTATCCCACACCTGACCCCAGAGAAAACAGCAGTCTTTGTGAGTTTGCTGTTGCTAGTGACTCGATTGAAGCCCCCTCAGCAACACCTTTCCTTCTCTTCTGGCAATCAGGCTTTTCTTCAACTTCCTCCATCGCCTTCACCATTGCTGTTTTAGTCTCTTCAGACACCTCAGGATCGAAAATCGCGAGGCCCACCATCTCCTCCGAAAGATACCAAAGATGACCACTGAGTTTTTTTAATGCCACTTCCGAAATTTTGGGGTCATGGTATTCCCGAAGACTGCAGAAGACTGAGGTTGCTGCGAGGCGCAGCAGCAGCTATTGGCGCTGTCATCCATGCCTGCAGGTAGATGGAAACAGCGAAGACAGACATCCTTAAGACACTTTTGCTCTCGTGGAGTGAGGGCTGGGATTTGTCCCCTGAACAGCCACATCTTCAATGAATAGATCACCTTAGATAACCATCTGGCTTGGTGCATGGGGCCAGGTCGCTTGAAGGTGTAGTTGTCAATGCTCCCTCCCAAGAAAATGATGGACAGATCGAGGAATTCCTGATAGTCATCTCGAAAGGATTTTGAGGAGTGTTTTTCCTCAGCAAAGCGGAGAATCCAATCTCTAATGGGGGCCAAGAGTCGATGCACCTCTTCATCATCCCATCCGGTGCCGTATGTTCCTGTGTCGATGAAGGTCCATTTGCTCTGAAACCTGCTGAACAATGGAACATCAGGTCCACTCGTTGGGCCATAGCAAGCAGTGAAAACTCCACCGATCATCACTTCCATGATGTGATGACGGCAGGCAAAATGGAGAAGGTCTTTCTTCAACTTCTGCTCCAACAACACACACGCTCCATTCAAACGACCAGCATTGGAGGCAGTGGTGTCGAAACACATCCCCCACAACAGATTCTTCGAGGCTCCAATCAGTCAATAATTCAAAAACTGCGCTGGCTTGGTGTTCTCCTGATCCAGTTGGTATTTTGGGGACTCCAAGGAGCTGAGATTGACCCGAAAAGGAGGAAATGAGCACAGGCAGCCGATCCACATGCGCATGGTCTCTGGTGTTGTGGAGGTCTGGAATAAGTTTTCCATCCCAGTGGATGATTGCAGGACTGGACTGAAAGGAAGCTTTTAGGCTACTGCAAATCATGATCTGATGTCGTTCTCTCTGCCGTTTGATGGAGGTCCGGGTGATGTTAAAATTCATTGGGCTGTGGCCAAGGCTCAATGCAGTCTCTGCTATTATGTAGGTTGCCATCCTGTCCGTAGTGTGTGTCCGATCTAGGACAGCAGCTAGATTTGATGTTATCACATTCTTGACTCTTTTCACCTGTTTTGGAGGTCGCTTTCCACCTTTTGCCCATTCATCTTCGGTGGAGGATGACTCGTCAGTGACAGGATTCTGTTGAGGACACCAATACTGCTGTACCCGACGTTGATGCACCTTCATTGACTGCCTGCAATACAATCGAAGAAAATGGACAATTAGTGTTAACGAACAACCTAATCATTGCAATCAAATGAAAGTAGGAATTTGAAGAACAATCTCACCTTTCTCTTTCGCATCTCCTCCTCCATCTTCCTGTGGGCAGCTTGTTTTTCTTTTTCTGCTGTTTTTCTGTCTAATCCCACCATGCATCCCCGTCTTCCAGGCTCTCGCTGGGCCAGCAAGAAGGCCTTGTCTTCTGGGTTTTTGATTAGAGACAAGGCATCAGCATGTGCCATATCAAATAGGTTCTGAAGTGTCTCCTTGAATCCCTCTTCGTTGTACACCTACATATAAATAATAAATATATATAATATATATATGATAAATGTATTGACTATTGTACAGTATAATATGTCATACTCTCGAGAAACTATTTTATTTATCATTGATCAAAATGATCATCCAACTCACCTGCTTCTGGCTCCTCCTCATTCGTCCTTTTTTTATTTTGATCCAATCTTGGTGAAGGTCCAAGATCTTTTGGATTCCTTTGTATTTTTCCCTTGTCGGGATTCGAGCTTTGTTCCAAAATATTTCAAGTTGACCCCACACTACTTGAGCACTTTCCTTCAACTCCTTCTTGAGATTAGTGTGGTGATGAAGGAAGCATGACAATACTTCTCCACATGATGGTAATTTGCTTCCAAGAAGCTTGTCCTTCACTTTATCTCCTTCAAGGAGATAAAAGCAAGAGCTTCGAACTTGAGTCATCATATATCCAACCACTAAACACAACCAATGAACACTACACCAATAATCTGTCAAGGAAAAGATGTATTACTGGAACTGGAACATAATATACAAGTAAATCTACTAGGTAGTGCAAAAGTGCAAAAATGAAGTACTGTGTGCTACCCTAAAAAGTGATTGATTTGGGAAAAAATTGGCCAGAGGTGTTTTCTCATTCATCCTCACAAGTTACCACCCGGCAATAACAAAAAATCAAAACTTCAATTTTATGGACCACCCTAATATATATATATATATATATATATATATATATATATATATATATATATATATATATTAATAGATTATTGCATATATATAATGCCTTGACACTTGGTGTGGGGGCCCGTAATGTTTGCTAGCCCTGGGGCCCATTAATGGCTCTCGACGGCCCTGTATACAGGGCGTCCCAAAAAAATGTATACACACTTTAACAGCTGATAGCTCAATTGATGTTTCTTTCTTTCCAAGTTAAAACCATTAGAATTAATAATGGCAGTCAGACTAAGCTTTGAACAAAGGAAATTCATTCTAAAATGCTACTGGAAGTGTGAAAACGCAGTTGAAGTGCAAAGACAGTTTAGGAGGGAGTTTCAAACAGATCCACCAACGCGACTTACCATCACTAGAATTAGAGATAAGTTTGAAGCCGATGGAACTGTTCAGAAATGTCCACAAGAAGCGTTCCGGAAGACCACGGACATCGACAAGCCCCACAAAGCAAGAAAGAGTACTGGAAATGTATCACCAAAGTCCAAGAAAATCTGTGCGGCAAGCGAGTCATGAGGTAGGAATTTCAGAATCGTCTGTCCAACGCATTTTGAAGCGCTGTCAATGGAAAAGTTACATTCCAAGATTAGTCCATGCTATTAATGAAGATGATCCGGACCGAAGAGTGGAGTATTGCGAGTGGTACTTGGCACGATGTGGATGTGGACTGGACGAAGGGGTTTCGTAGAATACCCTCCACGTTCACCAGACCTCACACCACTAGACTTTTTTTTATGGGGATACTTAAAAGACAAAGTCTACGCTGTAAAACCTGCAACAGTCGCTGAATTGAGAGCAGCCATTGAACGAGAATGCACACAAATACCAAACGAAATGTTTCGTGATGTTTGCGATTCCATTGCTTCGCGTTATCAGCAGTGCCTGGACCAGAACGGACGTCAGTTTGAAAACAGGCGTTGACAAAACAATTAAATAATGTCTGTAGATTCTATTACATTTTGAAAATGAAATGTATTTTAATAAACACTGCCTTTATAATTATTTAAAGTGTGTATACATTTTTTTGGGACACCCTGTGTATATATATATATATATATATTATATATATATATATATATATATATATATATATATTACAATATAAATGAGACCTTTAAAAATGGAATCATAATACGAAAAAAATTAATGCTTTGATTCTTATTTTAATTTAATATACGTTTCTTTTCTTTTCTTAGGCCCAATGGCGACTACCCGCACAGCGAGTCAAATTTGGCTCATTGGCCATCCCATACCCGAGATCAAGGGCACACGGCTTCCTTCAATTGGAGACGTTTTACGCCGGTTTTTTCACTTTCACATAGAGCCCAAGAAGACAGTGAACGACTCAGCGAAGGAGGTGGCATCATCAGTCATTGGTTACTGGGAGAAATCCCGGATAACTACCATCACAGAGAAGAGCATTGGTTAAAAAGTGGTAGATCTTTTTCTTACTTAGAAGCTTCTCCAGAAAAATCGTGCTCGCGCTACGGAAACCCAGCGGAAAAAAGAAGATGAATTCCGTGATTATTTGGAAAATCTTTTCGATGTCGCCCACCCTAAAGCGATGGAACTTTTGACCATCGAAGAAGATCGAGCCTTCCTTATTGCTCAGCGAGAAAAAGGGAGGAGGGGAGTAATGGGAGGAGTTGACAAGAAAATGGCTCATTCTGTCATGCATCGGGAACAAACTGAAAGACGCCTAGCTCAGCACCAACCTCAAGCCAATATTACTTTTGAAAATATTGAGCTGGAATCTTCTTCTATGTCTGAAGCACCAAGTTCTGCGCCATCATCTGAAGACTCACCGCCCGCCTCCTGAAAAATGCAAGTGTTATGCTCGTGGCACTATCCAAGTCATCACTCCCGAATTGGCAAGTACATTGGATCGCACAGGAATCAGTCATCGTTCAGCACACCGGATTATTGACGCTACGGCTAGAAGCCTCGGCCATAACTCACAAAAACTCGCGCTCAACTATGAAACCATTAGAAAATCATGAGAAAGGCTCCGTTCGGCGACGGCAGAAAAGATTAAACAAAGGTTCACACCCAACGAAGTGCTCACTGTTCACTGGGACGGAAAAATTCTACCAGACGATGAAGGTGGTCGGTGTGACCGACTAGCCATTTTCGTAACCGGAGTTGATACCGAGAAGCTCTTGGGTGTACCTAAGCTGACATCAGGAACGGGTGAGGTCATCGCCTCGGTGGTACATGCTGCGCTCAAAGAATGGAATGTGTCAGAAAAGGTATCAGCTATGAGCTTCGACACTACAGCTTCAAATACTGGTTACTTGTCTGGGGCATGCGTAATTTTGGAGCAGAAACTTGGCTGCCGACTCTTATACCTTGCATGTCGCCATCACATCCTAGAACTTGTCATTGAGAAGGCGTACATGGAATGCATGGGACCATCATCTGGTCCAGATATCCTCCTATTCTCCCGCTTCAAAGAGACGTGGAATACAATTTGCCAAGATAAGTACAAGACCCTGTCAGACCTTCCATCGAGTCTGAATGAGAATCGAGAAGAACTGATTGCTTGCTGGAATCTATATCTGACAAAACATCAGCCGAGGGATGATTACCGTGAATTCTTGGAGTTGTCGATTACAATCCTTGGAGGTAATTTACCTAACTTTAGGTTTCGGCGACCTGGAGCACTTCACCGAGCACGTTGGATGGCAAAAGTAATTTATTCATTAAAAATCCTGCTGCTTTCCCATCAGTTCAGACTTACAACTCGTGAAATGTCTGGCTTAAAACGATTTGTATTTTTTGCCCTGGAGTTATATGTCAGCGCGTGGTTCACGGCCAGCAGTCCTTCATCTGCTCTTGCGAATGATTTGAAGCTTCTTCAAGACCTAGCAAAGTACCACGTTGAAAAGATCTCAGCATCCTGCCTTAGTGTCCTCGGTCATCACTTATGGTACCTCAGCGAGTACTTGATTGGTCTCGCACTCTTTGATAAAGGTATCAATGCAACGACGAAAAAGAATATCGCTTGATCAATCCTCGAAAAAGAAGCTGCTGAAGATCCTCCAAAGTGAGCCCCAATACCTGCTGTTTCTTCCATTTCAACAAAGCAGCTCTCGGACTTTGCCTCAAAAGGATCAAAGCTTCTCTTTGAACTTCTAAAAATTAATGATGGTTTCTTGTCCAAGGAACCAGAGACCAGGCCGGACGACGAAGATTTCAAGACTGGTTTGACTAGTTGAAGGAATAAAAGTCGTCAATGACATGGCAGAGAGGGGAATTGCCTTGATCCAGGCCTTCAATACAAAGATTACGAAGAATGAAGAACAGCGCCAACATCTCTTGCAGGTTGTTGAGGATCATAGGAAGTCAGCCTGGTACATTGAAAAAGGGGTATGGCTTGAGGAAAAGCAAGAATTAATGGGTGGTCTACAATTGAATGAAAGACCCTGGAATATATTTAGTAAA
The DNA here is from genome assembly GCA_023014485.1 of Bathynomus jamesi. Taxonomy (NCBI): domain Eukaryota; kingdom Metazoa; phylum Arthropoda; class Malacostraca; order Isopoda; family Cirolanidae; genus Bathynomus; species Bathynomus jamesi. The sequence continues at coordinate 1,162,473 of JAJOZX010000655.1, read as the reverse complement.
TATATTATTTACTTATTACGATTGGAGTACGCCTGCACTTAAACCTTATGAACTAAAATAATGTTTATTTACATTAATTAAAAAAAATATTAATTTATTTTTACTAGGTAATGAATAATTAATTTTTGTTATAAGGAGAATTATTTACCTCACTTGAGACACCCTTAAATATTATCTGAATGACCTAATATTTACAGTACATTGTTTTCTCATGTAGCAGCATTGAACAAATGGCCAATAAAAAACTCCAACTTTCGATTTTTATTGTCACCCTAATATATATATATATATATATATATACAGTGGGGGGAAATAAGTATTCGTATACCTGCAAAATTGTTTTTCAATAAACTTACAATCAAACGAATTACTTCAAAGTTGAACAAAAGATGGCTATTGGCATACAATTAATATGTATTAAACGAACGAACCAAAATTACGAATAAATAACTCGACAAATTAAATTTATGAAATTAGGTGGGGAAAAAGTATTCGTACACTTAGGAAAAGTTACAAATAGAGGTCTCTAGAGGACAAATAGAGGTCTCTAGCATCTACATGAGTCTTCTGGAATGTTCCAACACTGTTTGCGACACGTTATGATGAAGTCATTTCCTGCAGCTCTCATTCATTGTTCAGTCTTAATGCATGAAGGTTGTCGCCATGGCGAAGACGAAGGAACTCTCTGTTGAACAGAAAAATGAGATAATCAGGCTCCACAATGAAGGGTTGAGCTACAGAGACATTTCAAAGAGGTTAAGTATCCCATTCAGTACAATAGGCTCCGTTATTTTGAAATGGAAGAAGACGGGTACTACTCACAACCTTCCTCGAACTGGTGCTCCTCGAAACATTTCTCCCCGAGCTGGGAGAAGGATGGCAAGAAAAGTTAAAGAAAACCGTATGACGACTCGCAAGGAGATTCAAGAAGAATTAATGGCTGCAGGAACTTCGGTCACTAAACGGACTATCAGTAATGAACTACACAGGATTAACCTGAAGTCTCGCCGTCCAAGGAAAACACCCCTACTAAAGAAAATGCATAGAGATGCTCGTTTGAAGTTTGCCCGTGAGCATTTAGAAAAGCCTAAAGAGTTCTGGAATACCGTACTTTGGTCAGATGAAACGAAAATAGAGTTATTTGGAAGGAACACGGCTTGTCATGTGTGGAGGAAAGATGGATGCGCTCTTGATCCAAAGAACACCATCCCTACTGTAAAGTTCGGAGGCGGAAGCATCATGGTATGGGGGTGCTTTTCATCTAATGGTACTGGAGCAATTCACGTCATAGAGAGAACAATGAATGGAGCACTGTATCGCGATATTTTAGAAGAATATTTGTTCGCCTCTGTCCAACAGTTGGAGCTTGGAGATGAATGGTGCTTCCAACAAGATAACGATCCAAAGCATACTGCCAAACTTACTCAGGAGTGGTTCGTTCAGAACAATGTGAGGGTGCTGCAGTGGCCTAGCCAGTCGCCTGATTTGAATCCGATTGAGAACTTGTGGCGAATATTAAAAAAGCAGATTCATTTGAGGAACCCGAGGAACATCGCCGATTTGAAGGTTATTTGCAAAGAAGAGTGGGCTAAAATTCTGACAGAAAGTTGCAAAGCACTAGTAGGAACCTACGGAAAACGTCTACAAGCAGTTATTGCCAACAATGGTTACGCAACTAAATATTAAGTTATGAAAATTAATTTGTACGAATACTTTTTTCCCCACCTAATTTCGTAAATTTAATTTGTCGAGTTATTTATTCGTAATTTTGGTTCGTTCGTTTAATACATATTAATTGTATGCCAATAGCCATCTTTTGTTCAACTTTGAAGTAATTCGTTTGATTGTAAGTTTATTGAAAAGCAATTTTGCAGGTGTACGAATACTTATTTCCCCCCACTGTATATATATATATATATATATATATATAATATGTACTGTGCCGCCTCAGTGGTGTAGTGGTTAGTGTCACTGACTACAAGTCTATCAGCCCCTGGATCAAGACCAGGTGATTGCAGGTGGCATGCAGCAAAACCCAGCTATTCATCCTTTCACACAATAAAGATAGGTCAAATCCGCAGACAGATTTGAAAATTAGACACTTTCTCAGTTCCAATAGTGTATATGATGTTGCTTTTTGATAAATTTTACAATTTTGGCCTCAGGATGAGTTACATGGAATGACCCTCTCTTGGGAAGGAACTTGACAGACCGATCTAGAGAAACACTTACAGGTCTATATCAGTAATGATCTGAAAATGTTGAAGCACTGTGCAGAAGTGAAAAGGGGGCCTTAAAAATATTAGGTTATATTAAAAGACAGTTCTAGTTTTGGAACAAGGAGACAGTAATGTCTCTTTATAATTCATTAGTCAGACCTCAACTGGGATATTGTGCGCAGTTTTGGTATCCATCCCTTAGGAAGGATATAGAAAGGTTAGAAAGGGTACAAGCAAGGGCTACAAAATTGATCCCTTCAATGAGAGTGCAAAATTACCAATGGAGATTGGAGCACCTAAATCTATTTACCTCAGAGATGAGGAGGATGTGCGGTCAGCTTATTCAAGTCTTTAAGATGCTCAGTGGAATAGACAGGGTAGACTACAGAAACTTATTCTCACTTAATGCCAATCTGATAAGAAATAGAGTTTAAACTGGAACTAAAGACATTTAGGACCTCTGTTTGCAGCAATTTCTTTTACAATAAAATAGTTAATATCTGGAACCAACTTCCCTCAGAGGACAGTTTAGGCCGGGCTGAAACTCAAGATAGAATTAATCAGAGTCATTAACAGTTGGCTTTTGATATAAAAATAAGATTCCTGAAAAAAATAATTGGTGGCCACCAACGTGTGTCCGGCCACCCCCGTTTTTGTAAAAACATCTAATGCCACACTAGCAAAATCAGGAAAATGGCAATATCTCTTCTTGTGGACATGCTAGAGAGATGGTTTGCATACCAAAAGATGCGGAATTTGATTTGGAACAAATTATTAAGAGTGGTATTTTTTCATAAAACCTTTAGTTTTTGAGTTATTTTAGAAAAACTAATTTTGGGGGCCCTTAGACCCCCTTCGACGGACCTTAGTGACAAAAGAAATTATAAAATAAGCATGATTTGGCTTTTTGATTACTAACATTGCCCTAAAAGGATGTTGACATGGACATAGTGATCACATGATATGACTTTTCCTTGTTATCTTGCATCCATTATGCTTGATTAAAGAATAGAGGGTGGGGCTGCTTCATGAACTTTTTTTAAACGTAATAAATTGAAAACTTGTTTTTTTTTCAGGTGCCTTTGTTATAAGTTTCCAACTGCAATTTGTCATTGAATTCAACATTTGCAATATAAAGTATGACTTCTACAAGGAAAACAGTTGCTAAAGTACTTGGTGATGTACGTTTTATGCCAGCAGAACAGTTTCCTTTAGGGAAATTGCCTACGTTGAAGCAAGTTATTGAAAGGTGTTTGTGTTTCGGAGACTATAAAACAGATGCTGTACTGAGAGCTACTTCTGAGGAATTGCATAAATTGTGGGTCACATATAATGTTTATCCAATATCAGTAAATGCCATACAGAGCCACTGAAAACCCAAATAAAGGAATTCAACCGCCTTCTGAAGTATGACAAAAAGAAAAGGGGACCTAAATATCATCAAGATCTGGATGATTTTCTGAAAACTGTAAACGTTTTATTTGACATATATCAACATGATCACAAACTGTTGGCAGATACAGAGAAAAAGCACTTACTAAAAATGACTGAATCTGATTACCAGTTTTATGAGGTAGGTCTGTTGATTGAATTTCAAGTTGTAAATTATTAATTAATATTAATTAATTATCAATTATTAATATTATTACAATTATTAATAATTATTAATAATTTGCTACAATTTTTAAAGTGCATTTAATAAGTTAGTAATATCAATAATACACTATTAATGATGTTAATGATAAGTAATATTTTAGTATTTTCTCATTTTTGTAAGAATTTCAATTTACATATAGAGACCCATAGATAAAAGATACATTATAGTGTAATGAAATATAATCACTTTGTAGGACCAGAAAACAACTAGGCATGGTTACTGTACCCTGAAAGAAGTCCCAGAAACAGCCACTGACTTAAAATTCAAATCACGGGTTATTCAATCTCAAAAAGCAAAAGAATCAGTTCCTCCTCCTCATCCTCCTGAACCTATGGACATTCCTGAGTTGACAGATAGCGACAGTTGTAATGATTCATTTGATGCAGACTATGTTCCAGAAGTCTCAACATTACAGAACAGAACTAGATTACGCTCATTAGCTGAATGTGACAGGTATAGTACTGAAAGATAAATCTTTTAATACAGCTTAAAGTGAAATCATTGTGACTAAGAGATTAAGATTACCAATAAATTATTCATTGACAATAGATATGTAAATCTACTTTAAATATCCTAACAGATATCAAGTAAGTGATAGAGCAGGAGCGGCTATTGGTTCTGCTACATTGGTGGACTTTGGAGTAATCACCCCAGATAACATACAAAATGTTATTGATAAGTATGTTTTTAATCACTCTAGATATTACATTTCTTAGCTTCTGCTATAAGTTCTAAATCACCAGATTTACTATTATTTTTAATTAGCGTCAAAATTTCTATTTTGTATTTATATTAATTAGTTTCAAACAGGACACTGACATTTGTATTTTGTATATTTGTATAATGCTAATGCAGTAATGCATGGCCAATATTTTTGAAATACTTTTCAGAAACAAGTTGAGAAGGGAGAGAGCTAAATTGAGAGCTGAAAGGAAGAAGGAAGAAGAAGTGATATTTGAAAAAGTGACTGGCATTGGCTTTGACGGTAGAAAGGATGCTACACTTGCTGTTAACAAAGTAAATGAAAAGTATTATACATCCACAATCCTAGAGGAACATTATGTCATTACTGGAGAGCCAGGTAAATGGAAATGATTGTCATACAGTTATAGGCATTATGCTGTTATATTACTGTACTATAAAGTAATATTTCAATTACTTAAAAAATTTTCTTTTTAAGTGACAACTGTCCAGTTAACTTTATTCCTTCCTTTTTCATTTTTATTTAATTGTAAAATTAATTACATTTATTTTCAGATGATTTCTACCTCGACCATTTTACCCCGGAGAGTGGCAAAGGCATTGACATTGCTCATGGCATTTATAAGATCATTAAAGGGACAGAACTTGAGGCCAAATTAAACTTAGTTAAAGCAGATGGGACAAATACTAACACAGGACATATGCATGGGTCAATCAGATATTTGGAAATGTTTTTAGGGCAACCTCTTCAGTGGGATATTTGTCTTCTGCATCTAAATGAATTGCCACTTAGACACATCTTCATAACTTTAGATGGGACAACAAAAAGTCCAGACAAATTTTCTGGCCCTATTGGTTCTCAGCTCAATGGGGATGTGTCAGAATGGAATGTTGTGGACTTCAAATCTATACCTTATCCTGCATTTGTGCTTCTACCAAATGAGGTGGTCAATAATTTATCAACAGACCAATACTATGGATACTGCATCTGCTGGGCAATTATTACTGGTGAAGTGGATGAAGACCTTGCACTCTTAGAAGTTGGCCTGCTAAATCACTCTCGATGGCTCACCTTAGCCTGTAGAATTCTTCGCTTTTTGTTTCACAAAAAAGACCCAGTAAGAACCTCAAAATCATAGTAGAATTCATCATCAAAGTATACTTTCACAGTTGGTTCAATATCAAGGCTAATAAGAGGCTAAGTGATGGGTCAAGAAACCTATTCAATATGATCCAAAGAGTAAATAAATTCCCTGACAGGAAAATTAGAGAAATTTGTTATGACGTATTAAACAATAACAGCTATTTTGCTCATGGTGAAAATATTTTAGTTGGAATGCTGGCTGATGAAGATGAAGAGGTGAGGAGGTGTGCTGTCAATAAAGTTCTGTGTCTGAGGGGAGTTATAGAGGATTTTGATGATGAATCTGGTAGTAGCAATGATTTTGCAGGTGGAATAATTGAAAGTGATGATGAGAATGAAGAGGATCATGAAGGTGGTACTGATGAATATCCTGCTATAGATGAGAATGTTAGGGTCTTTAGAAAGCCAATCATCAATTTCAAAGCTTCTGCATACCACAAGCTGTCTGCTATGTCCCAATGGGAAACTGTTCCACCTGTATTAAAAGAATTCAGTAATGATGAACTGCGTGATATCATTAATACCGCATTGAAACTGGATCACGAGTGCCACAGTCAGAATGTTGAAAGGCACATCAAGCTTGTCACTGAAGCATCCTTGGCTGTTGTAGGTCATGAGCGTAGAGATGGTCTTATTAGAAACAAAATTAGATCACGTAAATTAATGAAAGATTTTGTCTAAAAAATATTTTAAGTTCTAGATTATTATTTATCATGCTAAAATATGACAAAATGACAATTTGTTAATTGTATAATTTAATGTTTGGCGTTTTGGAATGTCAAAAAGCATTTTCAATGAATTTAAAATGGCTGATTTTGATTGCTGATTGAAAACCACTAATACATGTCAATTTGCAGCTTGAGAATGTTTTATTGTGTTGACATTCAGTTGAAAGGGGATCTATGGGCCCAAAAAATTAGTTTTTCTAAAATAACTCAAAAACTAAAGGTTTTATGAAACAATATCACACTTAATAATTTGTTCTAAATCAAATTCCGCATCTTATGGTATGCAAACCATCTCTCTAGCATGTTCAGAAGAAGAGATATTGCCATTTTCCTGATTTTGCTAGTGCAGCATTAGATGTTTTTACAAAAACGGGGGTGGCCGGACACACGTTGGTGGCCAACAATTATTTTTTTCAGGAATCTTATTTTTATATCAAAAGCCAACTGTTAGTCACTCTGATAAATTAAAATCAAACAAAAATTATAGTTTCAGCCCGGCCTACAGTCAGAGGTTGTTTCAAGCCAAAATGTAAATGTGTTTAAAAATAGGCTAGACAAAGTACTGAATACTCTCATGGTTTAAAACTGAAACATAATGTAACACTGCAGGTGTTTGCTTGTGCAATCTCTCTGTGGGCATGTGTAATTATAGTGCTATCTTATATATTCTCCACTTTCCTGTAAAATTTCCTTGGCCACTTTTCCAGGGTCAAGGTATTTTCTTCCTTTTTCCATACCTGCCTCTGGCAGGGAGGGAGTGGAGAGAGCCTTATACTTTTCTATCCAGTTTTTCTACTACTGCTGGAATAGTTGAAAGGAAAATAAACTTTTCATAACAGAAACCTCCTTGAGTGGACCAGAAGGTCTTTGAGGCTTCCTCTTGTCCTTGTAACTCCTTGGACACATATATATATATATATATATATATATATATATATATATATATATATATATATATATATATATATATATATATATATATATATATTTATATATTTATATTTATATATTTATATATCTATTTATCTGTCTACTCTGTCTACTCTGATAAAGAATTATAATATCTTGAACAAATAAAATACCTTAATAGGCTTTCCAACAGTAATTTATTCTGGTATCTTCCAGGAGCAAACAATGTCCAAAGCAATTTCTGTCAAATACTTTATAGATAAACAATATTTTTAATATTTAACTAGACTTCTGTGAGGGGAGAGAGAGAAATTTTAGAATTCTTAGATTAAACAATATTAGCTTAACAAAACTCCAGAGAACCTGATAGAACTTAAAAACCCTGCAATGACTAATTCACTGCTGGGTTGGTTAAAAATGAATGAACAGGAAAACTTAAAAAATTACTGGGAAGGACACTGAGGAAAGAAATACAAGGATTGGCCCACAACAAATACAAATGGGACTAAAGGACAGATGTGTCATTAATAAAGAAAACTGGAGAACCTAGTTCAAGCCTATTGCTTTAATGTGGGGTTTTGTGAAAACTTCACAACCCCTAAATACATACAAATAATTTGTTAATACTAATTAAATTCAAATAATATCACTGCAGTGTATGTGATACTTTTCAAAGCAACTATACAAGGCCAGGAATGACCCCAGGGTAGAATAGGAAGACCCAAGGCCCAAGGCCCCCTAGTCAGTGCTATGTCATTAAGGATGGAATAAAGCAATGAAGAAAAAGTGTATCTTGTATTGTGGGCTATTTTTTATGATTATTTTGTGCATGTACACTTTATAACCAATGAAAAAATTCAATGAATAACTAAAATTGAGTCTCTCTCTCTGTTTCTCCTTTCACTCTTTCTCTATGTATGTATATATGTACAGTTTGACTATGTAGGTGCTATGGAAAAAAATTTGATGAAATTTTTTAAATAAAAAATTTCAGGATTCAAGATTCTGAGCATAAATTCTTGTTTTTTTCTTGCGGCAAAAATAATTAAAAGTTTGATTTTTGATGGATTTGAAATTAGGTAGCTACTTCTATGCAGCTGTAAGAACAATAACATCTCTGACCTGGAGGAGTTCTGCATATTTTAAATTTTTCTATAGTAAGTATTGAAGTATTAGGTGATTGGAACAGAAATGTTCACCATTTTCAGTTCCAGGAAAAATACTTTGAAAGGTTTATTTTTGGAGGGAATTCCACGCAAGTTATCTATTAACCAGCTGTAACATTAAAGTTACAGCAGAGGGATTGCTTGAGTGAAGTGAAGGCCTAGTTGTGTGAGTGAAGCGAGCTCATCTAGTTATTATTATTATTATTATTATTTCTACAGATACCTGCTGTTCCAACTTCTGGATCTTCAGTTGGTGCGAGAACTTCCTCAGCTAGTCAGACACCACACACGCCTGGACCTTCCAGACACGACACATTCAAGGATAAAGAACGAAAAATTGGTCACAGAAGAGTTGATCATGGTGGCCAGGTCACCTACAAGAAGGCGAGAGAAATATTTTACTTTTTAAATGAAGTACTCTCTGTACTGTTTACTGTATCTTGTTAATAAAAGCCACAATGTACACATTTTTTAATGTACTTTATATTTAGTTAACTTTAAACCCATCATCTCTGTTATAAATATAATGATTCATTTTTCATTAATCCCAACCATATAGATTGGCACATCGCAAATCATGGCATCAATCCAGTTGGGGATTCAGCAAGCAGTTGGAAGTCTTGCAAGTAGACCTGAGCTGGATGTTCTTATTCAAGACTTTTATGTTGTTGAAACTATTTTCTTCCCTTCCATTGGATCTCCGTGTACTCCTGCCCATCCATTCTCCGAATTCAGGTAGTGTACTTTAAACAACATTTGTAAAACTATCCAAATGAAACCCCAAAACTAATTGGGTTGTGGAAATATATTTTGGTAAATATTAGATTTTACTCCCAGTCTGGTTTTATAATGAGAGCAAGCTTTTCTGGTCAATTTTGAGGTGCTTTGCATGAATCTGCCATTGGTTTCCTGTGCAAATGCATAGTTTTTGAGACATCGTAACATACGGTAAACATATAGGATATGTTCATGTTATGAGATCTCATAAATGACACATTACCACAGGAAACGTGCAAAACACTTCAAAATTAACCAGAAAAGTTTGCTCTCATCATTTTCGTTTAAACTAACAAAAATATCATAACAACCTAACCACTCATCAAGGGCGTGCAGTTGACCTAACTGGGCATTCAGTTGACCTAACTGGGCATTCAATTAACCCAACAGGTTAATATTGGTTATTTCACCTAAATATCTTCTGATCTTTTCGTATTAGGCACTCGCTGTCACATTTTGTGCAAGTTAAGGATGAGAGAATAATGCCGTAATTGATAAAAACATCCAATGCTTTGTCTTTATCTAGGGCACATGACGAATTAAGTCCTCAAAGTCAAATCACACGAATGGCACATCATAATTCTAATGCAAACGCCACCAAACTGAATCCAATTAGAAAAAAAATAGCCAGAACAGAAAACAATAAACTAATTAAGTCACCAGAGTAGCGAAAAATAGCCAAATCAGGAAAAATATTTTCTGAAAAAAAGTACATTACTGTATAGCCAAAACAGGAAATATATTTTTTTTAAAAAGTACATTACTGTATAGCCAAAACAGGAAATATATTTTTTTTAAAAAAGTACATTTGAACAAATTTGCACAAGATAAGATATACATTATATATTTTTAGTTAGTTTTTAATGGCAATTCAATATATAGTACTTGTTCAACTGCTTGTCACTAGGAGTAAAATCCAATATTAACTAACATTTTCATAGTTTACTTCAGTTGAGAATGACAGTTTTGTCACATTGTTTGATTTACTATTTTGTCAGTAAACATTGTTTAGATTAGACTTATGAATTAGCATAATTTTTATATATGGTTCTCCCACTTTTGAGTTTTGTTAATCATTACTCTGTATATTATAATGCTGTCCATTTTAAGATCTCAGCATCATACTAACTCATAATATTAGTTAACATTTTTAGTTAGCCTAATATTGGAGTAGGTTGTTTTTAAGAATATTCTCGTGAAATTTTTTTTGAGGTTGAAATAAGATTGTGTATAAGTGAAATAGCTAATAAAATTAGTAAATTAATGAACTTTCTAAAATTGTTTAGTTAAACCCACATTATTATTATAATTATACTCTGGATGCAGTTTGTACCTAAGTACAGTACAGTACCTTTTTAATGCATTACCTACAGTTGATATTCTAATGTGTGTGTGATCACAAAATGAGGGATATGTTTCTGTTTCAGATTTAAGGTTTATGCACCCATAGCTTTCCGCCACTTCCGAGATCTCTTTCGCATCGCCCCCGATGACTACCTGATCTCCCTTTGTAATGAACCTCTACGGGAACTGAGCAACCCTGGGGCCAGTGGCAGTATTTTTTATCTCACTAATGATGATGAATTTATTGTTAAGACAGTACAGCACAAGGAAGCAGAGTTTCTACAGAAACTTCTTCCTGGCTATTACATGGTAGGTAGAGTTCAAGAGATTGTCTAACACAACAACAAATAATTATTATTATTATTATTATTATTATTATTATTATTATATTATTATTATTATTTACCAGTGGAGCCCTTTAGAAAAAAAAATTCTGAATGTGCTCTTTTATATGATTTGCTACATGGGTAATAAAAATAGTGGATAGTATTGGGAAATAATTTAGTAAAAGTTTTATTATTTTTTGGATTATTTATTTTAAAGTTAACTGTTGTAAGTAGCTAGTCGAGAAAGGGCTAGAAATGCAGGAAAGAATGAATTTCAATTAGGATACGCATTGTTTCATTTCATGTTCCATTCATGACCATGGAATAAGTGTGTTATTAGTTGAAAGCTTTAAGTTTGTAATCATTGGGATATTGATAACAATTACTATTAAAATGGTTTCCTGTATTGAGTGAGTGATTGGCTGATTTTAGGTATTTATGTAAAATTTTGTTTTTAAGTACCATTTATTGATTTTAGGGATTTTAAGTGTAGGAACAAGGTAATTATGAATGGATGTATTACTACATCCATTTCATTGATGGGATGTTGTATCGACACTCGTTGAGTTAGGTAAGGTATGGTATGGACTATGGTATGATAAGTTAGGTTAATAAGAATGTAGGTGAAATGTTCAGTTCATAAAATGAGTACTGTAAAATTGAATGATGTAATTTTTATTTTTGTAATAGTATCGTAAAAACCAACATTGCAGAAACAAAATTGGTCAAATTTGGGAGGGAATTCAATATAATATGGTGATAGATTTTTCATGAATTTTAAAACTGTTCCGAGTCACCCCATTTTATGGTATTGATTCCATCATGAGAAGGGATTAGGGGTAATGCGTAACTAGCTTTTAGTAATTTATAGTTAGTTATGAAGCAGAGGCTTGTGTGAAAAATATTTCTGACCTCTGATCCCAGGCCTAGGCTTTTAACCTCAGTCACTAGAACACCTGAAATGAGCTCATTATTATATGGAAATATGTAGTTATGACTATACCATATAGCTAAATTTGGAGGGGGCCACACTGGATTGCACTTGTCTGTTTGTCTGTTCATTCATCACTTTCATGTCTGTGCTATAACTTTTGAACTGCTCAACATAAATTCATTAAACTTCATGCACATGTATCATCACAAGATGATGTGTCATGAACAAGAACCAGGTCTTTACATCAAAAATTAAGGTCACAGATAGAGGTCAAAGGTCAAATGGGTTCCATGCCATAACTTTGAACCACTCAATATAAGTTGACGAAACTAGGGGGTAGTGATAAATGATAGGACAATTAAATTTTTAGAAATTGAAAATGAAACTATTGTCATCATGTTATGGTTTAAAATACCTTTCTGAAAAGGTATTACACTTGGTGATAGCTCTATTTTTGACCCCTCCCAGGCTCTGCCAAAGATTGAGACCCTCAAATGGTAATTCATGTGTAGTGATTAAGCCAAATTTTCTTTCATAAAATGCTTTCCAATGAGTCTACAAAATTAAATGAGGTACCAAAATTGGCATCTTAATTAGTCACATCCATATAATGATGTATAATGTGCATCTCAGTGGCTGCTGGAGTAATGGTGTTGCAGTTTTTGATCACTGTGGTATTCCATTTGTCCAGTCTTGCTGCCAAGTGTGCTTTCAGTTTCCCAGTAGCTTGTGTAATATCATGTCATAAAGTCAAAGTCTGTTATACTTTCCTTTTGTAGTTCTTCCTCAAAGCATGCGTTTCTATCACAAATCAGTTTGTTAGGTTTTGGGATACTGAAAGGTGATTCATACTGAGCTCTTAATATGTCAGATAGTTCTGTTAGGTCATAAGATAAAGCAGTCTTCATTTTTTGAGGGTCTGATAGTCATGTGATTTTTTATTTCTTTTTTGCAAAATTATAGAAGTACTCTGAGTTAACCTTTATCGCTTCTATAGCATCATTGTAGCCTTCTTTTTCTGTATGCTTCTCAATTAGGTCCTGTATGATGCAATCTACAGTGCCCGCGAAAAGTATCCGATCGCCCTTGAAATTTGTATTTTTTACATAAAAAACAATGTTTAAATGTATACTAACCTTATATTAGTATTTTGTCATCTGTCCTTTGGTTTGGATGACTTGTTCTAGACGTTTTGGCATGGATTTAATCAAGTTTTGACAAACTTCCACTGATATTTCCTTGCACCATACCTTTTTGATGGCCTCTTGTAATTTTTCGACTGAGCCAGTGTCGTGGCATTCAACCTTATTTTTTATTATTAGCCACAGATTTTCTATCGGATTGAGATCTGGACTATTACCAGGCCAATCCAAAATATCAAATTTATTGTCAGTAATCCATTTTGTCACTATTTTGGCCCTGTGACATGGTGCACCATCATGCATGTATGTTTTTGTCCTTTGGATTGCCATTGCCATTGGAAGTTTATCCTGTAGCATTGCTAAATACCGTGCACCATTCATAGTTGTGTTCTTCGGAAGAAAATATAAGTTTCCACGCCCATAGTAACCGAAACAACCCCAAACCATCACACTTGGAGGGTGTTTCATTGTCTTTAGGGTGTATTTAGGGTCCATCCTATTTGAGCCAATAGGCCGGCAAACCTTTTTTGGACAACTTCTGAATGTCAAAAATGTCGACTCAACGCTAAATAAAACCTTCTTCCAGTCATCAACAGTCCAATGAATGTATTTTTTACAAAATGCGACACGTTTTTTACGCATTTTTTCATTAATGAACGGTTTCTTAGCAGCATGGCGAGATGGTAATCCGAGTTCTTTTTGGAGCCGCTCCTGGATAGTTCGTTCAGAAACACCAGATAACAAATTATTCATATTAAATTTTATTTCTTTCGCAGTTATTGTTGGGTTTTTCAATACTAAACGTTTCATAAGTTTGTCTGTTCGCGAATTTGTTTTTCTCGGTCTGCCAGATCGTTTTTTAGGGACTGGCGTGGTTAGGCCACCATTGTTCTTAGCCCGTGAAACCCATAAATTAACGGTACTTTGGGATATGTTTAATTCCTTAGCTATCTGTCTCTGTGATTTCCCACATGCATGCAAAGCAACAATAGCACCTCGACAATCACTCTTAAGTTGTTTTTTAGCACACATTATATATAATTTTATTTACACCACTTTCTGTAAAAAAAAAAAATATCAAGAAATTTACACAAACAGTGAAATCTGACAAATTTGAGACACAGCCACCCGCAACGAAGGCTACCAGAACACTAATTTGAGAATGCGTTGGATAGCGCTCATATCAGCGAGCAACCTCAAAGTTACCAGATGTCGCTAGAACAAATAGAAAGTGAATTACGTGTCTCTGAATATCAAGGGAAAATATTGTATTTTCTTGAGTGATCGGATACTTTTCGCGGGCACTGTATACTCTGCAGTTTATCATTTAATATTTTTCTGATGTGTTTGCAGTTCCTTAATTTTGCAGTCACTCTTTTTCTCTTTTGGAACATTGACCTCTTTTTGTTTCTCAAACCTGCTTCTCTCCTCTTTGTTGCATTTTTGGGACACGTCTTTCCACAATTTCCAGTGTCTTCTCCTCTAAGGTCATTAGCATCTCCTCCTTTGTCTTGGCCTTGAAGATGGTTTTCCAATTTATTGCTTCCATGCTGGATGCAACATCTTCCCAGTTTATAGCTTTGGATTGAAAATTAAAAATTTCGAATTTGCTTCTTTCTATAGTGCATGTTCTTTCCTTTCCTGTTATTTTGATATTAGTTGCTATTTCAATAATGTTGTGATCAGATATTATAGTTGGGGATATTTCTACATTATCAATTAGGTTGCTGCTGTTTGTGAATATCAAATCTAGGTAGTTATTTTTTCTTGTGTTTTCTGATATTTCTTGTTAACATAAATTCATTAGCTAGAGCTAGTAGCATTTTTTGCCTGCTCCTGGTTCTTCCTGTGTGCCCTCCTTGTCTTGGTGTATACATATAATTTTTCCTATCCTTTCATATTTCATGAATGGAAAATTAAAATCTCACCACAGAGAAAAATATTTGGGGTTGGAGAATGTAGATCTTTTACCCAGTTTCTGACCTCTGTAATGGAATCTGAGAATTTTGAAGTTGGTGTATTTGGAGGGTCCGTACATTACAATTAGTACCATATTTAATTTTTCAACTTTTGCTGCTACACATTCTATGCAGCTGTTTGAAGTACTTAGTCATTTCTACCATATGTCTTTAGTGTGTAAATAACACCACCTCCTTTATGCTTCACTGTTCTGTTGGCTTGGAGTATGTTATAGCTGTCAATTTGTATTTCTTTTTTGTCAACACAAAGCTCATAGAAAGCTCATAGTTTTCACAGTTTGCCTGGCAGTCTTTTAGATGGGTTTCCGTGAGGCATGCAAAATCTGCTCTGGTTTCTTGCATGAGTCCTTTCAGGTATGGGATTTTGTCTGGGGAATGGTTTGATTTAAGACCCTGAATGTTGGCTAGGGTTATTTTTTTTTCCCCTATTGTTTTTACATATAGAGGGTGTTTCACATCTGGTCTGCCATACTTTGGTGGGTGATATAGAGTAAAAAAGTTAATACAACATCGGTACAATTTCCACCCATTGTGGAGCTATGGACATCTTAAGGTGCATGGAAAAAAATAAGCGAGAGTATTAATCTGATGTATTTATTGCTACATTTTGAGATACACCTTATAAATGTTCAAAATGTCTGTCTTGGTTTTCAATGCAGAGTCGTGCTCGTTCCAAACAAGAGTTCACTGCCCATTGAATCATTTCAGTTTCTTCTCGTATGTAAGCAGCAGTATCCATAATCTGATGCAAGAGTTCCTCTCTCATTTGTACTTTGGTCTTGTAGACCATCTCTTTCATAAGGCCCCATAAAAAGAAAGCAAATGGGGTTAGGTCCGGACATCTCTGGGTCCATGATATTGGACCAGCATGACCAATCCAATGATTCCCATACTGCTGATTCAAGTAATCTGTAACATGACCAAAATGTGGTGGCACCCCAGTGTGCTGAAAGAACATCCTGTGCCTTGTCTCCAAGGGCATGTCCTCCATCAAAAGCAGCAATTCACTTGTCAGGAAGTTCAGATAAATAGCAGTTAATCATTGTTCCAAAACAAATGGTCCAATCAGCTGATCTCCAATTACACCACACTAAACATTCACCTACAATCGATGTTGAAAGTTTCCTTCAACAATACCATGGGGATTATCAGCAGACCACAAGTGGGAATTTTGTCTATTGTTAATTCCACCCTGAATGAACTGCACTTCACTAAACAGTATGTGGTTAAGAATTTGACAATGCATAACCATCCACTGCATCCACTGGCAAGGTTGAAACGTTTATCATAATCATCTGGTTGAAGAACTTGCACACATTGCAAATGATAGGGATACATACCCTCATCATATATGGTTTGCCATACATGTGATGCAGATTCAGCAATTCATCTAGAAATCCTTCAAACACTGGTAGTTGGACTACATTGTACTATGTCCAGTATACACTCCTCCACAGCAATGGGCTGTTGTGCTACATGTTCTTTTGGTTATGTGGAACAATTGTCCATGTTTCCCTTAATCTCTAGTGTGTCACTAAACACTTGCCTGTTTGGTATTTGGCTGTTCGGAAAACATCTTCGATATTTCTCAGCTGCCACTCTGCTGTTACATCATAGAATCCAAAAATTCATTTTGATTTTTCACCTTAGCACAACACAGTGTCTCTTACCACAGATCAGAACCAACTGAAAGAAAAAACTGAGGATTAGTAGTGGTAACTTCTTTAACTGAAACTACCACCAGTGCAACCATCTATCAAATTACACACAAGTAGGGATTTGTTGTTTGCACATCTTAAAACATCTGTAGCTCTGCACTGGTTGGAAAGAGCACCTATGTTGCACAGGGGGTCCTTGTTATCCAAGTCCCCACATTTATGCAGCCAAATAATTGTAGAACCATATGGATAAATTCCCTGCACTTAAGAGGTTTCTGCGGATAATGTATGTGGAATGCAGACATGCAATGGAAAACTGTTTAAATTTTCCTCAGATTCACTGTCTTGCTTGCTTTCCCCTACCTCCAACACTCCACCACCACCATGCTCCACCTCCAACCCTGATACTGCACACACTCTTGCTAACCGTTGCCAGTGCTGAACCCATCTGCAGTTTTCTGGTGTTTTCATTCTGATTTTGTTGATTTTTTGCACTATTGTTGCAGCCATGACTTCAAAGCATACTGCTAGTGGTAAAGCAGCTACTAGCTCACATAAAATGGTTTAAAAAGTGTATTTTACAAATGTTTAACCATAATTTTGAATGTCATTTATTGTATTAAGGTCCCAATTAAACCTTATTCTCATTATTTCTTATGGGTTTTAGGTCCCTGTTTTAAGTGGATTCACTTAAAGTGGTGATTTCTTGGTCCCCATAATCCTCGGATAACGAGGACCCTTGTATTAACTTTTTTACTTT
The DNA here is from genome assembly GCA_023014485.1 of Bathynomus jamesi. NCBI lineage: Eukaryota > Metazoa > Arthropoda > Malacostraca > Isopoda > Cirolanidae > Bathynomus > Bathynomus jamesi. Next base: position 1,145,028 of record JAJOZX010000655.1, on the reverse strand, counting down.
ACATCACCCCCAAAATTGTCTCCCAAAGTATGGCAGATCAGTTGTGAAACACCCTGTATGTAGTTCTGTTTCATTTTCCAATGGTGATGCTGGTTTTGTTGCCTTGTGATCCTCCATGAATTTTTCTCTCTCTATCTTTTTTGATATCTTTTGTTCCAATATCACATAAAGTATTTTTGTGTGTGCTTTCTGTCCAGCTCTTGGATTCCTATATTTGTAAGTTGTTTTTGTATTTGCTGGATGGTATTTAGCAGTTGAATTGTGTTAGCTGCATCTAAAAAATTGGTAGCCCTCTTTGATGTTCATTTTGTTTACCTGTCATGTTCCTTTGAGGATGGTGATAATGGCATTTTTTTTTTCTGTATTTGCACCTGCTATATCTTCCACAAGTGTTGCAGACAGTAAGATGGTGGAACTTGCACTTGTTTTCAGATTTGCAATATCCACTTGTGTAATGTGTGTTACATAATGTGGGATGTGCATAGATGCATTGGCCATCCTCGATATCTGCATTGCCCTTTTGCATAGTATTTACAGATGATATTTTCTATGCATCTATTTCTTGTCATCTGTTTATTTTCCATTTTTAATTTTGGTATTATCATTATTATTATTTTCATTATCATTGTTTTTACTATTATCATTGTCATTTCTTACATTTCCAGTTCTTGTTGGCCATTTATTTTCTACCCTTTTAGTTTTTATAATTTTCTTCATTGGGCAGTTTTACCATATCGCAAATTTTGCTTCTCTTTTCTTTCTTTTATGTCTTCATTCTGTGTTATATTTTTATTTGTTCCTCACCCATCTACCCAGTTTTGCATCGGGACATTTTGGTACTCTTGTTTCTCCATTATTTCTTCCTTTCCCATAACACTCATATTTGCTTTCTCCATTTCTTTAAATACTACAAAAAGAGTTTACAGTCTGTACATATGTCACAGAAATCTGATCCCTGTGATTTGTTTCATGTTCAACACAAGGGATATTTTTCTATCATCCCAATTCATACAGATATAGTTGTGCAGTTTTTGACAAATCATACCTGATTGCCACATTATCATACCTGATTGCTGCATTTTCATACCTGATTGCTACATTGCCACATATTGCATGGCAAAATATTTGAATATCTACTACCTTTTTTCTGCACATTTGCAGTAATTTGTAGCTGAAATTGAGATTGAGCTTGGGATGGGTCAAAAATAAAGCTACCCACATGTATAATACCTCTTTGGATAGGTATTTAGGCATATAACATGATAAGAATGGTTTGATGTGGAATTTCAGAAATAACATATTATCACCCCTACCCCCTAAATTGAAACCACACACACACACACACACACACCACACACACACACACACACACACACACACACACACACACACAAGTGAAGGTTAGGCTAGGGAAATGTAACAAAGAACTATGGGTGGCAGGCCTCTGCAAGGGAACCCGAAGGAGTTCTTCAGTTATGTTAATAGTAGAAAGCCCATTAGTGCGGACATCACCAATGTGCTTAATGAGTACTTTGCGGGAGTGTTCACCAGGGAGGACACCAGCATCATCCCCGAGCCAGGCGTGAGGCACGAAGGTGCTGGCGTGGATAGTGTTCGATGTACCGCGACAGTCGTTGCCGATAGAATAGACAAACTGAGCACGTTTAAGGATCCTGGGCCAGACCAGTTTCTCCCCAGTGTGTTGTGGGAGGTGCGTGACTGGGTGGCTCCCCACCTGGCTACAGTCTTCAACAAATCGCTGGAGATGGGCCAGGTGCCTGGTGACTGGAGGGAAGCCAATGTGACCTCTATCTTTAAGAAAGGGGATCACGAAAGTCCAGGGAACTATCGTCCCATTAGTCTCACTTCAGTTGTAGGTAAATTATTAGAGGGGATAATAGCGGATAGGATCGTTGACCATTTGGATTCCTACAAGCTGCTTGTGAACTCCCAACATGGGTTTAGACGACATAGGTCGTGTCTCACCAACTTGCTCGAGTTTTTCCACGTCATGTTGAGTGAGTATGATAAGAGTAGGGCGATTGATATACTTTATCTCGACTTTCAGACAGAAAGCCTTTGATAAGGTACCTCACCGCCGGCTAATGGCGAAAGTGCGTGCGCTGGGTATCAGTGGGGAAATAGGTAGGTGGATTGAAAACTGGCTGAAGAATAGGCGGCAGAGGGTTGTAATTAAAGGGGCTAGTTCGGGTTGGGCCTCGGTCACTAGTGGGGTTCCTCAGGGTTCCGTTTTGGGGCCACTGTTGTTTATCATTTACATAAATGATATCGACGTTGGCATCGTCAGTCGGATCGCCAAATTCGCTGATGACACCAAGCTTGGGGCCAATGTTGGGACGCCTGTAGCGATCGAGGAACTGCGTGTGGACCTAGGTAGGATAGGAGAGTGGTCCGAAAAATGGCAGATGCCGTTTAACTTGGGTAAATGCAAAGTGATGCACATTGGCTAATTTAGGGTGGTCCACAAAATGGAAGTATTTTAAATTCTTCCTCCCAGGGTTTCATTAGGTTCCTTTTCCCAAAAGACTTCTCTGAGCAAAATTTGGGTTCAATCGATTAATATTTAGAGGTGGCTCAACTACCCCCAGAAGTCCACATTCGTGGCTTCTGGGTCCCCCCCATATATATGGGTATTATCCGCTTGTTGGCGGGGGTATCATGGCTGACCAGGCCACTCATTGTTGCCCAGCTAAGATTGTGGACTTGTTAGAATCAGGAAACCTCTTTCGGTGCTCATCCACCACACTTAAGAGAAACTGGAGTTGATCTTCTCCTTTCGTCAGAGTTCCGCTGAAGGTCTGAATGAGAGCTACTGCCCTTTCAGCATGATCATTAACTACTTTGATGTTTCCTATGATTCTTTTAGCTTCTTGGACATTTTCATTCTCCTCCCAGGTGCTGGGGTCATCATCAAGAAAACTAATATTGATCGGTAGGACCTTAAGAAGCTTTAATGAGTTCTTTGTGGCAAGAGTTTCTAATTTCAGTGTTGCTTTGCATTCCTTGAGTCTTCTTCTCTTTGAGAAGTCTAATGACCCCTCCTTTTCCCTCATACACTGGACCATGATTCCCTTGGTGTTTGGTGCAACAGTTTGATCGAAGAGAGCAAGGGCCACCAGCTCTTCTGATAAGTACCATAGGTGGTTTTCAAATTTCTTGAGAGCTGCTTTGGCCACTTTCTGGTCATAATAGTCCTTTAACTTTTGGATAAGATCCAGATCATTCTTTGGAGCTTGTGATGGAATAGGAGCAGTGATCCAGCTTTTTAAGTAGATTAGGACTCCAAAAAGGGTAAGGGTTTTCAGGTCCTTCTTCTCTCGAGGAGTCAGGGTGATTTGATTTCGAAAAAGCCACATTTTGATGGCATAGATAACTTTAGCCATCCACCTTGCATATTGCGTGCCAGCAGGACGTTTGAATGTGTAACTTTCAATTTTTTCACCAAGAAAGATCAAAGAAAGTTCCAAAAACTCTTTATAGTCATCTCGAAAATTTCCAGTAGCCAGATGTTCTTTGGCAAAGGCAATTATTTCATTTCTGAAAGGATCAACTTGCTCCTTCATCTCATCATCATCCTATGATGTAGAGAAGGTTTTTAAATCAATGTAGTCCCACATAGATTGGAACCTTTTGAACAAAAGTGGCTCAGTGGCAGAAGATGAACCATGGACTGCTTCAAACACTCCTCCATACATGACTTCCATGCAATGATGCCTACAGGCAAAATAGAAGAGTGGTCGACCAAGTTTCTGTTCCAGAAGAACGCATGCTCCCCTGTTTGTTCCTGTATTTGATGCTGTAGTATCTGATAACATTCCAATTATTGACTTATCTATGTTCCATTCGGAAAGAAGATTATACACTGCAGCTGATTGAGCTTCCCCTGTTCCACTTGGTAGTTTGGGAACACCAAGCAGTTTTGAATCACCTGATTCAACTGAAGAGACAAGGACTGGGAGTCTGTCTACCTTTTCATTCTTGGCAAGTAGATTAGGGATCAACTTCCCATCCCAGTGGACAATCGAAATACTTGGACTAAAGCTAGCTTTAATGGCATGGGTTATTTGCCTTCGATGCCTCTCTCGGTGCCTTTTGATTGAAGAACGAGAGATGTTCACCTCTGAAAGATCTTGACCAAGGCTAGATGCAGTTTCAACTAATACAAAGGTAGCCCTCCTGTCACTGATGCCAGTCCTGTCCAGAGCAGCAGCCAATTCAGGAGATATGATATTCTTTGCTGCCTTTTTCTTTGGTGGAGTTGGTCCGCTGGTAGATGGGGGATTAATAAGGTAATCTTCATCTTCTCTTTCTGACTCGCATAAAGACTCAGAAGAAGAACTTCCCTGATCTAGCATAACTTCCTGTGAAGCAGCATATTTTTCTTCTTCAGCTTTCCGCTTCCTATTTACCAATTTCATTTGCTTCTCAGCAGCTCTCTTTTCTGCCTTGTCAGTCACCATATCTGCAGAGACCATTGATCCCACTCATCCCGCTTTCCTTTGTTGGATCAAGAACTGCTGGTCTTCTTCATTTTTGATTAAGGTAAAGGCATCAGCATGGGCGACATCAAATAGGTTCTCCATTTCTTCCTGAAAGGTTTTCTCTTTTTCTAACTGAGAGTTGCTTTTCCTCCCAGCATTCTTCTTAATCGCTTTCCACTCCAAGTGTAGAGCCTGAATTTTGTGAAGAATGTGGTCTTTCCTTTGAGTAGGGATTCGGGCTCTCTCCCAGAAGAGACGCAATTCTTCAAAAACAGCTTCTGAACTAGGTTTGATCTCCTTCTTCAAGACTTGATGATGGTGGAGGAACATGCGGAGGACCTGGCCATGGGAAGGCAGCTTGGCTCCAGTGATTGTTTCCTCTGACTTTTTCATTAAGTAAAATGTACGTTTATTTGACATTGCAAAACCTGTAAATTTAATAAATCTATCTGAAAGAAAAATAATCATTAGTTAATGTATCTGTAAATAATGTTTCTTTTAATTATTCACTATATTAATAAAGGGCATAATGGTATACAAAAAACAGCTTTGAGCCACCCCTAAAAGTTATTTGATTTGCCTTAAATTTTACATGAAATATTTTTTAGCTAAAAGGAACCAGATTATAGCCTGGGAGGAAAGAAAATTGAACTTCGATTTTTTACCCCATTCTGTGGACCACCCTATTGGCTATGCCAATCCCAAGTCGGACTACTCGATGTTGGGGAGTAATATCGAGGTGACTGATTTGGAAAAGGACTTGGGTGTGCTAATTAGCAGCGACCTTAAGTTTACCAAACAGTGCATAGAGGTGGAAAAGAAAGCCCAGAAGCTGTTGGGTTATATCATGAGGCAATTTCAGTTTCGGAACAAGGAGATTGTGCTCTCTCTGTACAATTCCTTGGTTCGGCCGCACCTGGAGTATGCAGTGCAGTTCTGGTCGCCCACTCTCAGGAAAGATATTGAGAGGCTGGAGCGAGTGCAGGCGAGGGCCACAAAGTTAGTCCCTTCCGTTAGGCATATGGGCTACAATCGACGGTTACGCGCCCTGAACTTGTTTTCGCTGGAAACTCGGAGGCTACGCGGTCAACTGATCGAAGTTTTCAAGCTCTTACGCGGGTTCAACGATGTCGATTTTAGAAGCATGTTTAGTTTAAATGATAACCCAACTCGCAACAATGGTTGGAAGTTGGATTTGAAACGGTTTAGGATTAGTGTGTGTGCGAATTACTTTACGTATAAGATCTGTGACAAGTGGAACAGGTTACCTTCAGAAGTGAACAGTTCCTCTGTGGATCAGTTCAAGAAAAGGTTAAACCAAATCTTGCACACTATTTGAGGGTGAAGAAAATTTTCCCTGGCACCCGTTGCCATTGGTACCTCCTCGGTATGGGCCGCAAGGCCTTTTGAGGTACTTCTTTTCCTTGTAACACACACACACACACTCTCTCTCTCTCTCTCTCTTCTCTCTCTCTCTCTCTCTCTCTCTCTCTCTCTCTCTGTCTGTCTGTCTGTCTGTCTGTCTGTCTGTCTCTCTCTCTCTCTCTCTCTCTCTCTCTCTCTCTCTCTCTCTCTCTCTCTCTCTCTCTCTCTCTCTCTCTCTCTCTCTCTCTCTCTCTCTCTCTCTCTCTCTCTCTCTCTCTCTCTCTCTCTCTCTGTCTCTCTCTCTCTCTGTCTCTCTCTCTCTCTCTGTCTCTCTCTCTCTCTCTGTCTCTCTCTCTCTCTCTGTCTCTCTCTCTCTCTCTGTCTCTCTCTCTCTCTCTGTCTCTCTCTCTGTCTCTCTCTCTCTCTCTCTCTCTCTGTCTCTCTCTCTCTCTCTCTCTCTCTCTCTCTCTCTCTCTCTCTCTCTCTTTGTTAATTGTAGCTCCCATTCCTGAAATGTTATTGCTTGAATGTAACTATCAGGTTATTTTAAGGGGTGTGTGAAAATATAATTATTTTGCTATATGTATATATATAAATATATATTTTTTTCTTTTTTCAGAATTTAAACCAAAATCCTAGAACATTATTACCAAAATTTTTTGGTCTTTACACATACCAGGTAAGTTACTTAGTCAACTACTCACTTTTATTAATTTAATTATGAAATTAGTGAACTGGTGGCTAACATGCCATGATTTGTATCAAAATGAAAAATTATTTTATCTAAGTATTAGCTTTTTTATTTACTGGCATATGTTAATTACTTTAGAAATTAAATTTTTAAAGTTCTTGAAGGGGCTTAGGGTTTAGAAATAAAGTACCATTAGTCATGAAGCCCTTTGCCATTGTAGACAGTATTAGTGTATTGTTTAATGTGCGACTTAAACCTGATGTAAATAAGGTTGTAATGGTAATTCTTCCCCAAAGCCTTCTACTCTTCCTCCTTGCCATCATATTACATGCAACCATCAGCCTCAGTATAAGGTACCCTGTTTGGTACATTTAGAATGAGGGTTCATTTGTGTGCCAAATTTAACCTGTCCAGAGAACCCACAAAGGACATTATCTCCTTGGTTTAGTATTAAACTATCTATTCAATTTGGCTTTCAAACTGCTTCTCTAAAGTCAGTTTCAGCTTTGAAGATTGGCCAATTGCCTACTTACCAACAATCATTTTTATTTTACCTTAGTTTAGTTAGTAAAATGTTTCTTCTAATTTTTAATATAGGAAAGCAGAATGTATGATTTTGCATCATTTTGTAATTTGTAGTACATTTAAATTACCACTTGAAATGAGTAGCTGTAAATGTATTGTGCACCATAGTTTAAGACCAAACCAATGATCTGTATCAAATTAACATTTTGTTCATGGTTTTCTTACTGAATTTCTGATGGTTGGATTTTTCCTAAATTTTATTAACTGCTTATTAATATTTACTTGATTGATTTGGTTGGAAGCTAAGAGGCTTTACATTTGATTCAAGTGTAGTTTAGATGACATTTTAATAGCTTTGTTCATGGATTTGTTTGGCTTATTATATACTTCATTTAAAGACTGCACATTTTTAAAGAGATTAAATAGGACTAACTTATTATTCCTTATTATGAGGATAATAAGAACTAGTTTTAAAGCTGACATAATGGAGTGGAAAAGGTTAAATAAATAAGTAAATCATAAATTTATCTATACTCTCCTTGTAAATTTCATTGTTTTTCTTTCTTTCAGTGTAATGCAAAAAATATTCGTTTAATAGTAATGAACAATTTACTGCCATCATCTATTAAATTGCATCAAAGATATGATCTGAAAGGCTCCACTTACAAAAGAAAGGTAAGTGTCTAAGGCCATACCTCTTCATAATGAAGAACATTAACCTACCTGTTTGAAAGGAAAGAGTAATGTTTTTAATTTAATTTTTTATTATTATACTGTATATTGCAAAGGTAGAATTTTAGAAGTCTGTCATTCATTCATTCATTATAAAATGGCTTTAGATTTAAATAAATTTGGTAGTATGTAAAGAGTTTCCAAAGTATTTGGTGTTGTAACTCATAATATATGCTCTTATTAAATGCAAGACCTAGTCTGTAGGCATTCAGGGTTTGAAAATAAAAGAAAATTCCATAAAAATTATGGGGCTTATATGTGTTAAATTTATATTTTGAAGTGAGAATAATTTAGAATTTTCACTTTCGATAATAATAGTGTTATTAATTACATGTTTGAAGTTAATTAATATTTGTAGAATGTAATTTATTGTTCACTGACCAAAGGCCAAAATGAACCATCTTTTAACATTTTTCTCAGTCATAAACTTTTAAGAAAAATTCCTTTTATTAGAAAGATACCATCCTATTTATGCCTCCAACTAAAAAATTGAATTGAATTTGGAACGACCATACTGGATTGGACTTGTCCATCAGTTTGTCACACTTTCACATCTGGCTATAACTTTTGAACCACCCAACAGAAATTAATGAAACTTCACACACACTGGATGATCATAAGATAATGTGTTTTTAGTAAAGCTCAGGTTTCCACATTGAAGGTCAGTATCACAAATAAAGATCAGAGATCCATGCTTATAACAAGCAAAAATGTTGATGGCTCTCACAAATGAGCTTATGCTGACACAGGAGATAACAGAAAATACCAGAAAAAATAACTGCCCAGATCTGATATTCACAAATAACATGAACTTGATTGCCGATATAAAAATAACCCTAACCATTATGCAGGGTTGTGGAGTCGGGGAGTTTACCTACCTAAATCCTAATACATAATACTTCAGTAAGAAAAAATGCATCTCTCTTATAACTTTGTATCCAGATGTACACATTAGGCCCAGTTTTTGTTTTATAAGGAGTGGAAGACCCTCATTTTCTGCCTCTCTCAAATTGGTGGCATGATAGCCGATGGTATTATGAACTCAATGCTGCACAGAGAAAGTCATCTGCTAGACAATGATGTCCTATTGGCTGCTATCTACGTTGATGCCATGTACCGAGTCACACTGACGGAAGAACAGCAAATTAGAGCTAAAGCTGCTTTATGTGAAGTAGCCATTCGTATGAAAGGACTCTATGAGCGGAAGATGAGGCTGTAGCTGGGCTGCTACACGGCAGCCTTCTATCATCGTCATCATCCAATTCAAATTCTGAAGATGAATTTGATTTAGAGAAACATCTAGACGATCAGGAATGGTCAAAGCGTCATCAATTAGATTTGGAAAAAAGTGGAGAAAGGAGCCCGACTGCGCTAGCTAAATTCAAATTGGATTTTTCTCATGCACTGGAAGAGGTAGAAAAAATTGACTGTACTGCAAAGTTGAAAGTGAAAGATGCAATACCCCGATACCCTGAGATTGTTCAAGATGCTGCTCTGATGTCACAGTGTTGCCACCGACTCAAGTCAGCATGGAGCTTTTGTTTTCTGCCCTCTGAATCGTCAGATCCGACTTGAGAGTGGCAATGAAGGAGGACCTAACTGAAGCGATCCTGTTTCTGAGAACAAATTCAGTTTAGGTATAAGAGTACAGTATATATATGTGGTTGTAATCATGTATTGTTCCATTTATTGCAGTTGCTTTTTTATATGCTGAACCATTTTGAAATAGTTTCATGTCTTGTATTTTTATAATTTTATTATTTTATAACTATTAAATAAATTCTTAGTTTTTATTTCATTTATTATTTTAGTTTTTATGGCATTTCATATCTTATATTTTTATTATTTTATAACTATTAAATAACTTTTTAGTTTTTATTATTGTACGAGGAAAGAATAATTACAATCAAGATTTAAAAATTGAAATTATCGAAATTCACAGACTATTCATTTACCTACACCATACCTATACTATATAAGTATATATGCCATATGGTTAGTATATATGTACTACAGTCGGAGTCGGACTTGATTTTGGAAACTTTTTTCACCAACTCCACAACCCTGCCATTATCTCAGACCACAACTTAATTGAGATATCAACAAATATGGTGACAACATTAAAAGACAATACACATATTGAAGAAAGAAGCAAATCTGGGGCCTTTAAATTAAACTTCATGGCTATAAATTGAGAAGTCAGATCTCACATGGCCCAAATAGAGTGGAGAACAGTTTTAGAGAATAAAACAACTGAAGAAATGCTAACAACCTTGGAAGAAAAGATGCTGAGAATTTTAGAAAATATGCTCCGAAAGCGTAGCCAAAAGGAAAGAGGAGCTGGCTAGAGAGGCAAAAGAGAAGAATATTTCACAAAAGAGTGTGTGTGGAGGCGGTTAGCTAATTGCGGAGATAGCAATGCTAGGAAAGTAATACAAGAAAACTGGAGAGTATTGATTGGGAAATATAAACCCTGATTAAGGGCCATACAGAGAGGGAAGAGGAAAAGGCAGTAGAAGCAATAAAGGAAAATCCAAAATACTTCAAAGCTATGCGAAAAGGAAAACAAAAACATGTGCCACTATCAGGGCCTTAAGGAAAGGAAATAATGAACTAACCGATCTAAAATAAATATCTGAAACATTGAGAGCCCAGTATGAATTAGTTTTCAGTACCCCAAAGTGTGACAAAGTGATACCTGACATAGATGCATTCTTAGAAGAGAAATTGTAAGGCGAATGTATAACAGATGTTGATTTTATCCCAGAAGATGTAGCGAGAGCTATAGGCCAAGTGAAGTCAAATTCAGCTGCATGTCTGGACAAATGGAATGCACTATTAATTAAAAACTGTAAAAAAGAAATAGCTACACCCTTATACTAGATATGGAGAAGATTCCTGGACATTGGGGAAATACTGAACATTTTGAAAAGAGCAAACATTGTTCCTATATACATATAAAGAAGGGGATAGATCTCAAGCAAAGAACTATAGACCAGTGTTCTTGATGTCCCACCTCACCAAAATATTTGAAAGAATAGTCAGAGAAAATCTCTGACTTCTTGGAGACATTGGAAAGATTCAATGAAAATCAGCACAGATTCTGATCAGGAAGATCATGCCTATCACAACTTGTAGAGCATTATAACAATGTCCTAGATGCACTTGAAGGCAATGAAAACTATGATGTCATATATGCAGATTTTGCTAAAGCTTTTGACAGATGCAATCATGGTATAATAGCACATAAAATGAAACATATGGGAATAACAGGTGAAGTGGGAAAATGGATTTACAACTTCCTCAGAAAATGACTACAAGTGGTCAAAATTCAAGGTGTAGCATCATCAGAATCAGAAGTACGCAGCTCAGTACCACAAGTTACAGTGCTGGCCCCTCTCCTGTTCGTTATCATGCTAACAGACATACAGTGCAATAAACAGCAACAGCAACAGCAATAGTATAGTAACATCATTTGCAGATGATACAAAGATCAGGAGAAAAATCAGCGATGCAAACGAAGTGGAGGCCTTGCAGAGGGACATGAACAAAATATACAAATGGTCAGAAGTCAACAATATGACATTTAACAAATGCAAAAAAAAACACCTTTTTTTTCTATGTGAAGATCAAAATATGATGATAAAAACCCACTCTAATAGACAGAGTTTATTTCCACAACAGTTTTGTCAAAACTGTTGTGGAAAAACTCTGTCTATTAGAGTGGGTTTTTATCATCATATGACATTTAACACAGAAATTTCAGCTCTTGAGATATGGTAGAAATGAGGAACTTAGACTGCATATTATGCCCCAGATAGACAAGAGATTCAGAGAAGCATGAAAGTGGTTGACTTGGGGGTAATAATGACTGATGATGCCAAATTTGAGACACAAAATCAGGTAGCAATAAACAAAGCAAAAAGAGTCGCGGGACAGGTACTAAGAACATTCAAAAGTTGGGATAAGACAGTAATGATTCTCCTGCTGAGAACACTGATTATACCAAAACTTGAGTACTGCTCAGTTTTGACATCCCCCATATAAAAAGGAAGAAATTAATAAACTAGAAGAAACACAGACACATTTCACAGCCAAGATTGATGGCTGCAAAGAACTCAACTACTGGGAAAGACTACGTAAACTAAATCTGTACTCTCTGGAAAGAAGAGGAGAAGTACAGTACACCATAATCTACATATGGAAAATGATAAAAAAACTGGTACCAAACCTCAAACTAAACCCAATTACCATCCAAACAATGCTGGAAAATAGGAAAGGCAGAATGTGTTGTGTTCCCAAATTAAAGGCCCGACAATGGACCTCCTCATCTGTGAAGGAAAATAGCTTGGTTGTGAGGTGGCCAAGAATTTTCAACCAGCTTCCAAAGGACCTCAGAAATGGTACAGGGGTCAAAGTTGAAGTCTTCAAGAGATGATTAGATGCCTGGCTCAGGACAGTACCAGATGAGCTGGGTGTACCTGGCTATGTATGATGGAGAGTGCAAGAGAGCAACTCACTCCACCAAGCCAGGCCTAAAGGTGGGGCCACCAGCTTGACCTTTGTGTGAAGAAAGACCGATGCATGGAACCCTAACAAGGTTAACAAGGTAAGGTTGCCTCATTGGCAATATAATAATGTTAAGTTAATGATTACTTGAAGCTTGAGGTCACTAGATCTTATTAGATCACATAAATAATAGTTAATTAAAGAAATTAATAGGGTGAGTTCTCTCATAGCGGCAAGCAACCTGGTAAACCTGGAAAATGCCTAGAATTTGATTTTGACCCTGGGAAACCTGTAATATCTGGAACTCATCCCTGGGGAGTTATTAGCATTGCTGATTGTACTAGAGGAAGTAGCATTCCTGGGGTCTGAAGCTACAGATTATAAGAGTTAGCATATGTTAAAATATTAAGCAAATTTCAGAATATTTGGTGAAATTACACAGCAATCACCATGTGGTACACCTGAACCACATGCACATGACTAAACCTGCACTCCAGGCACCCAGCTACCATTTGTATTTTGTGCTGAAAAACCATTTTCCCCAACATTTATGGAAATTTAAATTTATTATGCTTTGTACATTATTGGTAGAAGGGTGACAATATGCATAGCAACAAATAGGTCATGATAATTTTTATCTAGTTTTGTAATATAATTATATGTACAGGGTGTCCCAAAAGTCTCCATACATAGGGAAAATTAGCACTTTTTAGCAAAATGTAACTTTATTTACAAAACATTCTCTACATGATTGCCATTTCTTTGTAAATACACACGGATGCGTCTCTCTCACTCATGGTGAACTCGTGTTAACACATTTGGTGTTATGGATGTAATGTACCAGGAAAAGATACAGAACATGGATCGCCTAAAGGAACGCATTCGAAGTGCAATTATGTCCATAACACCAAATGTGTTACACGAGTTCACCATGAGTGGGAGAGACGCATCCGTGTGTGTTTACAAAGAAATGGCAATCATGTAGAGAATGTTTTGTAAATAAAGTTACATTTTGCTAAAAAGTGCTAATTTTCCCTCTGTATGGAGACTTTTGGGGGACCCTGTAGATTAACTGAACAAATACCATGTGTATTTATTGCTAAAAAAAAAAAAATTCCCATTTATATAGCTACATTTTAACATTTGTAACACATTCATATGTGAGTATTTATTTACTAAAAATTATCTTTAAGCATCTAGTCTAGAGATGCTGCAATCAGGCTTCCTCAAGGCAGTGTGTGTGAACCCCTTGCTCAACAAAATATCACCATTATTCCATCACACTTCCAAAATTTGTTTGCATTTTCTTCATAGTGAAATTACCCACTGAAGTTGCCAGGAAAACCTATAGCTATTTCACAAATTTTGGAACTTCACCATAATTTGGACCCTTTGGGTATTTCAACGAGGGTAGAGCCCCAATATGCAGAATTAGCGGGGTCTGAGTGTATATTTTATTTGTACCTTCAAATTGGGGACTCTAAATAAATATTTCCATCTGTGACTAGCATGACCTAGAATAACCATTAGCTTAAAAGCATAATGATGTACCATTTATGCACAAACAATATCTGATAATGTTTTTATTACAATACAAAATAGCAAATAAAACATCCCTGTTCCCACAGAATTGACTATCTGAACATCTTGTTGATTGCCCCTTCAAAGTCAACCATGTTGGCTCTCACCCATGTTGAAATGATTCATGTAGGTTTTTGTTTTTTTGCATATTCTGATGGTCATCATCATCCTGTCCCTCCTCAGACAAAAAAACTGATGTTTTTGGATACAGGAGCAGTGTTTTTCATGTATCTAACCTCTGTGTACAGTTTATCCACTTTCTCCTCATAGATGTCTTCTCTGTTAAGGAACTGGTCCACTTCTACTTGGACAGTGAATGCTCTTCCATGCACTTCAGTTTCTAAAGATTTTCATTTTTCTGTTATTCAATGGCCATGTTAGTCTATCCCTCTTCAGGGCTTTTTGTTTTTCATTCCATGACAGCCTCATTTTTTCAGTTCAGTTGCTGTCATTTGGTACTTATTGAATGTGCCTGGTTCTGTCTGACTTATCAGGTCAGCACTCTGTTGCTTCACTAACACAGCTGATGCTGTCGCAAGCTGCCTGGTGCCATGAACTGAGAGTTCATAGTTCACAAAACCCAGAGAGCACTCTTTGACAAGATTATGAAGAGGGACATGCTGGAGCTTTTCTGAGGGAGCAGGTCAACTTGGTACTGCTCTGTTCAGTCTCCAAACTCACCAAATCCAAAAATGTGGCCTTTTTGGTGCTCAAAACTGTCCACCAACATCTTCAGCAGGGGCTTCATTAGCTGGATCAGCTGGTCCTGGTGTAGTTCACTATATTCATGTATGATTCATAAGCATATTTATGGTTTGCCCCAATTTGTGATGTCTTGTATTTCATGAAGGAAAAGATATATAAAGCTGAAAATTGGTGATGCTGACCCAATCTTTCCAAATATACCCTTAGAAATGGTAGACATTGCTTTTTGAGTTATGAACTATTAAAAATTAAATTTTTTATAAAAAACTTTTTTTTCCTATTTTCAGGTTCTCATGGCACCTATTCTTTTTGTTGAATAGTGCCCAAATTATACATTTGTAATATCTAGATGTTAGTGTATAATCAGAAACTAGTATAAATTTATGAAGCCATTCTTAAAGAATACGAAGGTGTGTGAAATTGGACCCTTGAATTTTTTTTTTGCCTAAAAGGCCTTCCTTTTAACAGATGGATGACCATGTGGGCAATTACATAGTATATTGAAACTTGTACCACTTAATTATGAGAGTCGAATATAAATATAGACAAAAATTCAGTTCTACACCTCAACTTCTAGGTTTGACAAGCATCTGAAAATTACACATTTTGTGTTTTTGTTGATACATATTGTAAAGCCTCTGAAAAAACTATATAGGGTTATGGGTTGATTGCTATCAACTTGGCAGTCCAATGAAAATTAATGCCAGACTTTGGTGCTGAGTTGATGGCAAAAAACCTGCATCTTTTTGTTAAAAAATTGTGTTTGTGGTCTTCAAAAGACCGTGGTTTTTTTTTGTTCATGTTAAGTTTATTTGCCTTCAGTATTTAGCCCTGCTTAATGATCAAAAAGGAAATTACTATACCTTATTATTTCATTGGACCTCACTTTTGGCTGTAGGGTGCATGGTTGCCTATTGCACCTCTCTTTTGATGTAGGTGATAGGGTTACGCAAGGAGTTTATTCAGTTTAATTAATACAGGCAATTCACTCTGCTGAAATACCTGAAGGAATAGATCTATCCTTTTGTTATTAGTTTTATTTTTAGTTTTTCACTCAGAACTTGTAGGAAGATTAAACACATCTTCCTTGCCTACAGCAATATTCATCACTAGACAGCTCTAGCTGAACTAATATAAATCTTCGTCTTAAATTTGGTTACTTTGCAGTCTCCAGACATCTAATTTTTGTATTTTCATTATTTCTTCTCTCAAGTAATTTTCATGAATCAGCAATGGAAAATTTTGATATGAAATAATACATTTTTCTTGTTATGTAGGCCCAATGCCTACATATTGGGTTCTATGTATGGCAGTTTTTTTCCATTCCCAATAGGCTTCGTTGCCAATCCCAATGCAATTTTGTAGTTATTTAAAACAATAAATTAATAATTTGTATTTAATTATGAAATAAAGGTACCATACTATTGTAAGCATGTATAAGCCTGGGTTTGAATTAGGCTTTGTTGTGAACTGTAATGTAAAGTGTACGACAGGCATGTATAGTTTTTTCCATATATTGGGGAGCCTGAAGGAAAAATTTGTATGTTATACATTAAATTCTTGATAAACTGTTTCTCAAATCATATGAAATGAGTTAACCCTTTCGCTCACGAATTATGACATAGGGTAAAAAAGAAATTTACCTTTATGTGTGGTTATATAAGAATCAATATGGTTTATTTTTCAGCTACACAATTGTCTACCCAGTGAGTGAAAGGGTTAATAAAACCATGGTATAGGTCAGTAGAAAGAGAGAGATTACTCAAGACCTATTTGAATATAAAAGTTCAAGAGGCCAACTTCTCAAGTTTAGTTAAAGTTAGGTCAATCAGTTGGACTCCATTATTTGTGTAAGTTTTATAAGTCAACAGTTTTTAAATGCTTGTTTACTAATGTTGTTTTGGCATTTTGTCATGCTTTAACTGTTTCTGTTTTAAATAGACTTCTACATTGGTGAGTTAATTGAAATGTACTTCCATGTTTGGTGTTTGGTTAAACGAGTTTGTACTGCGTTCAAACCTCCCACCACTTTAGACTAATCAATACCTGTAGTTTTGGTAGAGTAAATGTTACTCCTCCACAGGTAGATCTGGAGTGTTTGGGTTTTGAAGCCTGTACTGTTTTGTTGTTTTTTGGCCTATGGCCAAGGTAGGCCATAAGACCCTTGTAATACAGGAATACCCAATTTATGAAAGGGTTAGGTTCCTGGAAAACCTTTCGTAAATCAGGGAGGATTTTCCCACTGACTACCATTATAAAAACTGAGATATATTCCAGCCCACCCAAAAATCCCACCCATAATGTAATAAGTCACATAAATTCAGGTTCTATGACAAAAAAACACAAGGGAGTAGGGTATCCACACATTTGAAACGAGGCGCAAACAGGTCAGATGCTACAAAAAGATGCTGTATGAGATAAACATCAGCAAATTCTCCACACAGTACCCACAATACGTATAAAGAGACAAATTTTGCAAGAAATTAAATTGATTAAATGTGTAATGTACTTATATTTTTACGTGAAAAGTGATTAACGAGTGTTATATCAACTTCAACAGACATCGTCACTTTCAAAATTTTTTGAAATTTTTTGAGAACTGTGGGGAAAGCTCTGTAAAACGAGGTTTGGTACAGAATTTTTTTTCCCATAACTGAATTTTCATAAACCAGGGCTTCATAAATCAGGGTATGCCTGTAGTTTGGCCTGTGGCCAAGGTAGGCCATAAGACCTTTGTTCTTTGGCCTATGGCCAAGGTAGGCCATAACTCTTGTTTGGCCTATGGCCAAGGTAGGTCATAAAACCCTTGTTTGGCCTATGGCCAAGGTAGGTCATAAAACCCTTGTTGTTTGGCCTATGGCCAAGGTAGGTCATAAAACCCTTGTTGTTTGGCCTATGGCTAAGGTAGGCCAAAGACCCTTGTTGCTTGGCCTATGGTCAAGGTAGGCCATAAGACCCATGTAATAGTTTGGGTTATGGTGAAGGTAGGCCATAAGACCCTTATAGTAGTTTGGCCTATGGCCAAAGTAGGCCATAAGACCCTTGTCATTTGGCCTATACCCAAGGAAGGCCATAAGACGTTTGTTTGATAGAAATCTGATGAATAATCTCTTCAAATTTGAAGTATGTGCCACTGTCTAACCATATAATTTTTGGCACAAAATTATGTGCATAGAACCAGAAAGCAGCAATAAAAGCCTTTACTCTCTGATCCTTCATTATGTCCAGCCAGGTTGCATGTGTTTGTGGCACATGTAAAAAGTACAGTGTATATATATATGTAGAGGTCAGACACCAGAAATTCCTTTCCTCGCGTTTCTCAAACATCATGGAATCAAAACAAAGGCTATACACGTGGGCATGAAACAGGCCCACACAGGAAACACAGATTCTGTGGTATTTCCCAAAATGACCACCAGAGGATGTCACCACTTGAGGCCTATAAAATGCAGCTTCTTCCTGAAATCATTCTCACTTCTCACTTGCCATTTTCTCATCTTGATCATGTCTCAGTCTCAGCACCTTCATCAGTATCACCACTCATCATGCCACCTGCTGTTCCTTCAAGGCTCCGGTTGAGCCTACATGAAGTCTATCATCAAGTAAGGCTCTCTACCAAATCTCACTCCACTCTTTACTTCTCCTAGTGAATCTCACCTCACGTAGTGCCACTTCAACCTCAGCTGGCCTGAGTCCTTCAAGTCGCATTTCAACCATACAAGAAATGAAGCAACACTTGGTGACTACAATTTCATCCTGCAAGAAAGAACATCACTGTGGAAGGTATTTTCCACTGGCCCCTCTTCAACAAACCTCTACTGGCTATTAACACTCATCCTCTCGCTGGCAAGGCCAGTCTGACTACAGAAGCACCCTTCGAGGCCCAGGTCCATAAACCTCCTATTAAGCTACAAGCCACAAACCCATTTTGCTCTTCACTCATCCTTCACCACAATTCAATTGGTGCCCATTCAACAAGTATTTCAACAGGCCCTCTACAGTCTCCGAGGCCATTTATGGCCTGATGCAATATGGTCAACCCTTCATGTAGGTCTTCAATCTCTAGAGTTATTCATCATCTTGGTAAGCTACTTTGGCTCTCACTTGGGCTACAGTGTTTTGTTATGTCATGCTTCCACAAGCTCTGCCTAATCACATAGGCTATACACCCAAAAGTGTACGCAAGCAACCAGCAAACTAACTCCTGTGTTAAGACTGCAGTAGGCCTATTCAAGTGTTGTACCAAGTTGTGTATTACCCAGTTATTTTGTTCTTTCATATAATTCATTTTATTTTGCATCCATTCGTTTATGTGCTCTTTAATGCATTACATTTTTTGGACCTAATCCATATACTTGCTGTACCTTACTTCCATTATTTCTGTTATCAATAGGCTTCATTATTTATTGTGTGTTCATTCAGCATATCTCATTAGCCTATTTGAATTAGCATATTTAATTAACAATTAGTCTGTATAACCATTCCTTGTTGCTAAGAACCAGTCATCTTTAGCATAGTATAAATGCTGTTATATAATTGTTAATCATTATAAATACCTTTATTGAACTGTTAATTGCTGTGAGCAAATAATTGATTTATTTTCTGAATTAAACAAAACAACAAAGTAATTTCTGTCTCCTCATTAGATATTGTTTATTTGGGCAGTAGGCCCAAATTGGTGACCCCTAAAATTTCATATAATTTTATTAAGTAATTATAGTTAGCCTACTTTCTTAGCCACATCAAATTGGTGATCCAGAGGAATTACGGCATTTGGAAGAGTGAAGTCCATGGTGTAGTGGTTATCGCGTCTGACCGGCAATCGGAAGATCCCGGGTTCGATTCCCAGGTGGTACTTCATTTTTTCATTTGTTGTTTTCTCTTTCTCATCTTGCGCGGAATATCTCCTATACAAGCGTCGTTCTTTACGTTATTTATACTGCGTGTTCTTTGCAGTTGAATATATATATATATATATATATATATATATATATATATATATATATATATATATAAAGAATGACGCTTTGTATAGGAGAATATTCTGCGCAAGATGAGAGCAAAAGAATGAAACATGAAAAAATTAGGTAACCACCCAGGAATCGAACCAGGGATCTTCCGATTGCCAGTCAGATATGATAACCATTACACCATGGGCCTCACTCAATCAAATGTCGTAATTCCTCTACATGCGCGCAGAAACCAATGCCCCAAAGGGGCACCTCTCGCATGCCGTTACATTATAACTGCAAACACACAGTATAATTAACGTAAAGAAAGACGCTTTGGGGCATTGGTTTCTGCGCGCATGTAGAGGAATTACGACATTTGATTGAGTGAGGCCCGTGGTGTAATGGTTATCATATCTGACTGGCAATCGGAAGATCCCGGGTTCGATTCCCGGGTGGTTACCTCATTTTTTCATTTGTTTCGTTCTTTCACTCTCATCTTGCGCGGAATATTCTCCTATACAAAGCATCGTTCTTTACGTTAATTATACTGCGTGTTTGCAGCTATAATGTATATAATGTTACGGCATGCAGGAGGTGCCCCTTTGGGGCATTGGTTTCTGCGCGCATGTAGAGGAATTATAACATTTGATTGAGTGAGGCCCGTGGTGTAATGGTTATCATATCTGACTGGCAATTGGAAGATCCCGGGTTCGATTCCTGGGTGGTTACCTCATTTTTTCATTTGTTTCATTCTTTTGCTCTCATCTTGCGTGGAATATTCTCCTATACAAAGCGTTGTTCTTTACGTTAATTATACTGTGTGTTTGCAGTTATAATATATATATATATATATAATATGGGAATGAACTTAGAATGGTTCCCTCAGTTTTTTATGATACACACAGACTGTGCGTGGAACAAGGAACTCTTCTAGGAAAATTAAATAATTAAATCCACTATAGTCTGAATAAGTAATGGTAAATGACAAATACTATAGTTTTTTCTTTTTCATGATGCTAGCCCGACGTGGGCAATGGGTCACTCGCAAAGAGGTCCCAAAAATATAGCTTCCCTCACCAGCTATCTGCAAAGCAGACAGGATCCAGCTTTGGGATAGGATCTAGGGTTTAAAGCAGCCTAGCCCAGCTACATTTAGAACCTCAATATAAGCAAAAGACTTGCTGCTTTCACATTAGATTGAATACATCAAAGAAAAAGGGGTAACTATTATATTTTTAGCCAAAAACCAAAACTTAAACCTCAACTGGCAGAATTGAGCATCGACTTTTCAAGGCACATAACATGTCCATTTCATGATGGGAATGAACTCAGAATGGTTCCCTGAGGCTTTTTATGATGCACACAGACCGTGCATGGAACAAGGAACTCTTCTAGGAAAATTAAATCCACTATAGATAGTCTGAATAAGTAATGGTAAATGACAAATACTATAGTTTTTTTCTTTTTCATGATGCTAGCCCGACGTGGGTCACTCGCAAAGAGGTCCCAAAAATATAGCTTCCCTCACCAGCTATCTGCAAAGCAGATAGGATCCAGCTTTGGAACAGGATCTAGGGTTTGGGATCTCTGTGAGTAACCCATTGCCCTCGTCAGGCTAGCATTATGAAAAAGAAAAAACTAATATAGTATTTGTCATTTACCATTACTTATTTGGACTATAGTAGGTTTAATTTTCCTAGAAGAGTTCCTTGTTCCATGCATGGTCTGTGTGCATCATATAATATATATATATATATATATATATATTGATACTGTTTTGCTGGTGTGATGGTTACATGTGTTTTGATCAAAGTCTGAATAAAAGTGGTATTACAGTAAAAATCCTGTAGTTAATCAGTTTTAAACAGTGCCGATATTGTGAGTTAATTGATAGTGCATAGTGATATTTCTTTTAAAAAAATAAAAATTGCTGCATATATCAAAAAAGTAAATAAAATGAAGTGAATTAATCGATACAGCATTTTTCCCCGATTGTTTCTTTGTGAAGAAAATTAGCTGCCTATTGAAATTCCTACAAGTACCCCCCCCTATTATTCCCCACCTAATACTTTGTATAATACCCTTTTTGAGTCAGTTTTGTGCACTAGCGGCTACCCTCTATCAGTAACATGGAAATGGTAAATAAATTCCTGCAACTCTGTGGTATCTGCAATGATGCAACAGACGAGACAAAGGTGATGAGGTGTGATCTTTGTCAGCTGCTTTTTTATTTTAAATGCCTAGAATGGGAAGATGAAAAAATCTCCCTTATAACGAATGCGAAGCAACTTAATGGGATAAAAATTTTCTGTGAAAACTGCATGACGAAAATACTCTTTAACAGTATTTACAGCAGAAAGAGACTATAAGAAGAAAATGAGAGAGGAAAGTGGGAATAAAGAACAGAGGAAAACAAGAAATGAAGAAAGGTGAAGTAGAAAAAAATCAAATACCATCACACAACAAGGCCGAAATGATACAGGCGAAAGAGAGTATAAAGACAACAGATAGTATAAGGGCAATGAAGGACATTAACACAAATGCAAAATAGGAAAAAACAAGAAGGCAATCAAGAAAATGGAGTGAAACTGTCCCCCAATAAGGAGAAAAAACAAAGGCCATGAGTAAATACGGGGAAGGAATTATATGCAGATATTATATAAAAAATAATTGCAGATTTAAAAGAGGACAATGTATATATGAACATTGCCTAATATGCAATTTCTTCTATAATAATGGTCATTGTAAATTTGGAGACAGATGGAAATTCTACCGCCTGCACATCTGCAGGACTTATGCAAAATATGGAACCTGCAAATATGGGAAAAAATGCTACTAAGGACAAAGTTTGAATGACAATAGGAATAACAATAGGAACACAATAAGTGAACAAGAAAATTTTTCAACATCGCAGACACAATATGGCTGCTAAATGTCATCCAATGCATGCAGTTGACACAGCTGGAAACCCTCAAGCCAAACTGCTTCCAGGCAAGAAGCTACCAGAACAGGTAGGTAGAAATGGATCTCTCTTGGAGGATCATAGGGCAATGAAACAAGTGATACCAAAGGAAAACAAACTTAAAATGCACAAGGGGCAATGAAAAACAAAGAACATAAATATTGTCCTGGCTAATATTCAAGGAATAAGACCAAACTAATCACTCAACAAAGTCTCGTACCTGAAAGGATTTATGGAAGAAACAAGTGTGGACATCATATGCCTCACAGAAACTCATCTTAAGGATTGCCAAGGAAATTGTGAAAACTGTGAACATTGTATTGATAAGAAAGAGATAAATATAGAGGGCTTCTACTTACTAAGAGCAGATAGAACAACGAGCCTTAAAGGTGGCTGTGCTATATATGTACATGAAGGTCATATGACAGACAATAATAAGTAAATCAAATGTTTGTGGAACTCCTAGCAGTGAAAATAGAAAAACTAAACATACTAATAGTCATCTATAGACCTCCAAACACCCCAACTGAAAAATTCTCAGAGGCCATTGATGACATCAGAAAGCTAATAAAGGCCATAAACCCTCCATCCCCCAATATAATGATCTGTGGAGACTTTAACTTCCCATTTATAAAATATAAAAAGGTGGATAGGAATATATATATATATATATACACACCAGGACAAGGGAGGCACAAGAGAAGACCAGGAGCAAGCAAAAATGTTGATGGCTCTCACAAATGAGTTTATGCTGACACAGGAGATAACAGAAAATACCAGAAGAAATAACTGCCTGGATCTGGTATTCACGAATAACACAAACTTGATTGCTGATATAAAAATAACCCCCAACCATTATCTCAGACCACAACTTAATTGAAATATCAACAAATATGATGATAACATTAAAAGACAATACACATATTGAGGAAAGAAGCAAATTTGGGACTTTTAACTTAAACTCAGAGATGATAAATTGGGAAGCAATCAGATCACACATGGCCCAAATAGAGTGGAGAACAGTTTTAGAGAATAAAACAAGTGAGGAAATGCTAACAACCTTGGAAGAAAAAATGCTGAAAATTTTAGAAAAATATGCTCTGAAATCACAGCCAAAAGGAAAGAGGAGCTGGCTAGAGAGGTAAAGGAGAAGAATATTCCGCAAAAGAAAGAGAGTGGAGGTGAAGTTAGCCAACTGTGGAGATAATGCCAGGAAAGTAATACAAGAAAAACTGGAGGGTATTGATAGGGAAATACAAGCCCTGATTAAGGACCATACAGAGAGGGAAGAGGAGAAGGTGGTAGAAACAATAAAGGAAAGTCCAAAATACTTCTATAGCTATGTGAAAAGGAAAACAAAAACAAGCACTACTATTGTGCCCTTAAGGAAAGGAAATAATGAACTAACAGATGATCTAAATGAAATATCTGAAATATTGAGAGACCAGTATGAATCAGTCTTCAGTACCCCAAAAAGTGACAGTGATACCTGACATAGATGCATTCTTCAAAGAGAAATTGTAAGGAGAATGTATGAGAGAGTTTGATTTTACCCCAGAAGATATAGTGAGAGCTATAGAACAAATGAAATCACATTCAGCTGCAGGTCGGTACCGTACAAATGGAATGCACTATTAATTAAAAACTGTAAAAATGAAATAGCTACACCGATATATTGGATATGGAGAAGATCCCTAGACATTGGGGAAATACTGAGCATCTTGAAAAGAGCAAACATTGCCCCTATATATAAAGGTGCGGATAGATCTCAAGCAAAGAACTATAGAGCAGTGTCCTTGACATCCCACCTCACCAAAATATTTGAAAGAAGAGTTAGAGAGGAAATTTATGATTGCTTGGAGACACTGGAAAGATTTAATGAAAATCAGCACAGATTCCATTCAGGTAGATCATGATTATCACAACTAATAGAACATTACAACAATATCCTAGATGCACTGGAAGGGAATGACAACTACGATGTCATATACACAGATTTTGGTAAAGCTTTCGACAAATGTGATCATGGTATAATAGCACATAAAATGAAATATATGGGAATAATAGGCAAAGTGGGAAAATGGA
The DNA here is from genome assembly GCA_023014485.1 of Bathynomus jamesi. Classification (NCBI taxonomy): domain Eukaryota; kingdom Metazoa; phylum Arthropoda; class Malacostraca; order Isopoda; family Cirolanidae; genus Bathynomus; species Bathynomus jamesi. The sequence continues at coordinate 1,120,419 of JAJOZX010000655.1, read as the reverse complement.
TCTACAACTTCCTCAGAGAATATCTACAGGTCATTAAAATTCAAGATATATCATCATCAGAATCGGAAGTACGCAGCTTAGTACCATAAGCAGTGGTGTAGTGCTAAATAAAGAAGTGAGGGAACGCATTTTGAAAGTGTTACTCAGATGCGGGGGGGGACAATGGCGAGTGCGGCGAGCCCATACAGCTGGGGGTCCGGGGGCACTGTAACACCCCCCCCCCCCCCCCCCCCCCCCCCCCGGGGGGAAATCTTTTGAAATCTGACCAATTTCAGGGATATTTTGAGGTCATATGCACTGGATATTAGGATATATTCCAAGGTTGACGATGCAGTATTTCCAGTGTCATTAGATATACGACATCCAGTACGATCAATAAAAATAGCTAACAACTGGAATGATTAACTAAAAAAAAGTTAACAACTGGTACGCCGTGGTGACTGTTTCACCAGATCTTTATAGGCTAGCATTGCCTCAGTCGAAGCTAAAAGAAATGAAGCAGTTAATGATTCTTTCTCATATTTCTTCTAGGGGTGGGAATTAAAATTTCATGAAGTTAGAGATTTGTAAGTTCGGATTTATTTGAATAGTGAGGGAACGCCGTTCCATCTACCAAAAAAAGTAAGGGAACGCTGTTCCCATGCATTCCCACAGCACTACACCACTGACCATAAGGGACAGTACTGGCCCCACTCCTGTTCATTATCATGCCAACAGACATAGACATAAACAGCAACAGTTTAGTAACATCCTTTGCAGATGATAGAAAGATAACCAGAAAAATCAGTGATGCAAATGAAGTGGAGGCCTTGCAGAGGGACACAAACAAAATATACAAATGGTCAGAAGAAAACAATATGACATTTAACACCAAGAAATTTCAGCTCTTAAGATATGGTAGAAAAGAGAAACTTAAACAGACTGCATATTATGCTCTAGATAGACAGGAAATTCAGAGAAACATGAAAGCAATTCATCTGGGGTTAATAATGACTGATGATGTGAAATTTGAAACACACAATCAGATAGCAATAAACAAAGCAAAATGAGTTGTGGGACAGGTACTAAGAATGTTCAAAAGAAGGGACAGGATGGTAATGATTCTACTGCTAAAAGCAGATTATATACCAAAACTTGAATACTACTCAGTTTTGACATTCCCATATAAAAAGGAAGAAACTAATAAACTAGAAGAAATGCAAATACATTTCACAGCCAAGATTGATGGCTGCAAAGAAATCAACTACTGGGAAAGACCAAGTAAACTCAATCTATACTCCCTGGAAAGAAGAAGAAGAGAGGTACACCATAATCTACATATGGAAAATGATCAAAAAACTGGTACCAAACCTAAAACTAAACCCAATTACCATCCAAACAACAATGGAAAATAGGAAGGGCAGAATGTGTAGTGTTCTCAAATTAAAGGTGCGACAAAGGAACTCCTCAACACTGAAGAAAAATAGCTTGGTTGTCAGGTAGCCAAGACTTTTTAACCATCTTTCAAAGGACTTCAGAAATGTTACAGGGGTCAAAGTTGAAGTCTTCACAAGAAGACTAGATGCCTGGCTCAGGATGGTACCAGATGAGCTGGGTGTACCTGGCTATGATGTACAGTGGAGAGTGCAAGAAAGTAACTTGCTCCACCAAGCCAGACCTACAAGTGGGGCCACCAGCTTGACCTTCATGTGAAGAGACCAAAGCACAGAACAGCAACGAGGTTATATATCGGGTGGTCCGAAAAAAATGACGCATTTTTTAAAAATTAATATCTCAGTAACCCCCTTCCTTATCATGACAATTTTTATATGCAAGATACTTTCAAACTTCTTTTTTTGAATGCAAGAAATGGAATTCTGATATCTTTTATAGTTTTCTCGCAATTAACAAAAGTAACAACATGGGTCAAAAAAACAAAAATCGCAATATAATATCCGTTTTTTATACGATATCATTTTTATACGATATCATGCGATATTTTTGCAAGTTATTACAAAACTCTACAGGAATGAACAAGTCAAATTGTGGATATTTTTATTTTTTAACAATTCGTCAGTACCCTTAATGATGTTGTCAGAGGAAGATCGTATTCTCATTAAAAATTGTTACTGTGAAAAAGGATGGAAGACTGGAAGGTTATTGCAAGAGTTTCCCGGCAAAAAGTGGAAAAGGCGTGCAGTGGAAAGACTTAAAGAAGATTCGCGAATCGGGAAGTACTGCCAGAAAACCAGGAAGCGGTAGACCTAAAACAGCTTCGGTTCCAGAAAATGTGGATTACATCAACGATAAAATCTGCTCTCAAGAAGATAAACCAGGAAGTCATTTGTCACAAAGAACAATTGCTAAACATTTGAATATTGGAAAGACTTCTGTACACCGAATAATTAAAGCACAAAAACTAAAAGCCTTCAAAAGAATAGTATCTTCTAGAAAAAGTGATACTGTTAAGGATAAAAGAAAAACAAGGTGCAGAAAGTTACTTGATAACTTCTCTGTCGTTGATATTAAAAAGATAGTCTTCACGGATGAAAAAGATTTCACTCTAGAAATTCCGCGAAACCATCAAAATGATGTTGTCTACGGGCGTGGTAAAAAGTGTGACATTTCAATAAACAGATTGTATCATGAAACGTCAAGATTCTCCAAAAAGGTTATGATATCTGCAGGGGTCTCTTGGAATGGCAAGACAGATGTTCATTTTATTGAAACTGAAAAGACAAAGGTGAATTCTGCAAATTACATTGAACTTTTAAGAACAAAATTGTTGCCGGATTGTCGTCGCCTGTATCAAGAAAATGATTTCATATTTCAACAAGATGGAGCACCGTCGCATACAAGCTACGCCACACAGTCGTTTCTGATTAGCAATACACCAAAATTAATAACGAAAAATGAGTGGCCACCACAAAGCCCAGATTGTAATCCTATGGACTACTCAATTTGGGAGTTACTAAAAGAGAAGGTTTACCGAGGTCAACGAGAAAAATTCACTGAATCAGAATTAAAAAGTAAAATACTTGAATCTTGGCAAGAAATTGGCATTAATGAAGTAAGAAGTATTATTTTTTGTGTGGAAGAAAAGACTTAGATTAGTGTGTCAACAGAGTGGTGGTCCAATCGATCATTTACTGTAAATTAATTAGTTAAATTTCTGATTAAATTTTTCTTTCTCATCATATTCGTTTTTTTGACCCATGTTGTTACTTTTGTTAATTGCGAGAAAACTATAAAAGATATCAGAATTCCGTTTCTTGCATTCAAAAAAAGAAGTTTGAAAGTATCTTGCATATAAAAATTGTCATGATAAGGAAGGGGGTTACTGAGATATTAATTTTTAAAAAATGCGTCATTTTTTCAGACCACCCGATATATATATTATATATATATATATATATATATATATAATATATATATATATATATATATATATATCATTAACTTACTGTTTTATAGAAAATTCCAAATTTTCATCAAGTTCTCATCTGCTTCAATATGTCGACTTTGTTCCTTGCTGTTAGTTTCAACTGCTGAGTGGCGCTTTCGGAGTAACCATGACTCCACGTATTTGTTAGGATCAAAATGTGGAAGAGGCGGTCCCACAAGTTTGATAAACAGGAGGGCTGAAACAGTTTTCGTCATTAACGAACATCTGGTTGGAGTAACAATCAAGTTCATTTGGAAAAATTCTCTTTCGCATTCACTGGAAGAAATTGGGATTGAACTCAGAGCAGATTTCAAATGCTGAAGTTTTTCAGGAATCATCTTTTCAGTCAGGTACTGACGAAATCCGCGAACTGTATCTCTTTCATTTAATTGAAATCTTAATGACAATTTTCTGATTTCCTTCTCGCCAAATGTCAACTGAGCTTCACCGTTTTCAGGCCATTGTTTCTTATGAAGTACTCGTGCGCACTGCGCTATATCGGCATCTTCAATATCAAGTAGCCTCTTTTCAATTGATTTTTTTAACATTTTGTAAAAAGCTTCTGGCTCGTTGCGTAGCGGTGTTGTATATTTATTTACCTGCCCCAGGTGTCTCCTTGGGAATTACATCGGCAGCACTGTTCGCTCTCTCAGGGCTAGATTTTATTCGCATATGGGAATAAGTGGCCGAACAGGTAAAGTTTTAAAAACTAAAGAAGCCTCGAGTATTCGTGAACACAGCATTAAATGTAAAATTGATGTCACTTTAGACAATTTTAAAATTCTTGGTTGTAATACTTGTCCCAACTCACTAAGAATTTTAGAATCGCTTTTCATTAAAGCATTGTCCCCCTAGTCTGAATGTTGACTCATCTGCCATCCCTCTCAATTTGCTATGATCCCTCCTCCTTCCCCAATTCCTTATAATCCCTCCTTCCCCAATCGCCCTCGCCATCTCTCGTGTTTCCCGTTCTTGTCTCTGCTCAAATTAGTCAGCCTCGGATACTGCAGTGTAAGGTAGATAGTTCCATTGTTCCAGTGTACTATTGTTAATTTTTCCAGTGTATTAATTTCACATTTACTATATGTATTTAAAAATAACTTCTTAATTTTTATATGTAAATCTGTATAACTTAGAATTTAACCCTCTTTTCTCAGTCTTTTAAAATTTGTCTTTACGAATAGGTTATAGAAATTTTCTGTTTTGTTTTTCATTCAATATTGATTTTAATTTCACATTGTTATTAAACAGCCTGAAGATGAGCGTATTGCTCGAAACGTTGCGCATTAAAGAAGACTTTTCATGGCATTTACATTTCTCCTTGTCATTGGATTTCTCCTAAATATTATATATATATATATATATATATATATACTCTACAAACTGACATCTACAAGTAGATGGAAAAATATGAAGTTTAACACTGAGAAATTTCAGCTGTTACGGTACGGAAAAAGAGAGGACCTAAAATCCATGGAATATTATAACCCAAATGTACAGGAAATTCAGAGAAATTCTAAAGCAAAAAACTTTGGGGTTGTAATGACTGATGATGTGAAATTTGAAACACAAAATAAGATAGTAGTAAACATAGCAAAGAGAGTAATTAGGCAGATACTGAGAACCTTTAAACAAAGGGATAGGAATATAATGATTCCTCTACTGAAAACACTGATCATACCCAAATTGGAATACTGCTCAGTCCTAACATGCTTATATAAAAAAAGAAGACATTAGACAACTAGAAGGGATTCAGAGAAGCTTCATAGCCAAGATCAAGGGGTGCAAAGAACTAAACTACTGGGAAAGGTATGAAAATTAGCATATCAAAGTTTTCATCAGACAGGGATGATCTCTTGGCCCTCAGGATGTCCTTGCCCATAGAGAACAAACGCTCCACTGCAGCACTGGAGGGGATGGCTGTGTTGAACTTGATGAACAAGTCCACCAACACTTGCTCACCCAAGAAGGCAGCATCTGTCAGCAAGCCCTTGGAGTTGGTCTCCAGCCAGGTTTTGACCAAGTTCTGCGCAAGAGACAGACTGCAAATGAAACGAATGTAGTTATTTGTTGTAATTGTTACATATATATTATTGAAAGTGCCTTAAAATGCTCGTGATATTTCTTGAAAGAAGTTGAAACATTCAACTCAAATGGCAAATCTTTCCGCCTGATTTTACAGTCAACCATGTTTTGCTCAAACCAATGCCATAAATAACTATTAACAGTGGCGGATTAATTGCGCACCTGCTCAGCACTGAAAATAATATAAACTTTTAAACGTTTATTTATGAATTTTTTGGGTTAACGGACTTGAGTTAACGGAAGTTAAATGTAACGGAAGTTAATTAGTCCGATAATGATTTTCAAAGTTAACTTAAAAGTTAAATCGTTAACGAAAAAGTTAACTTCGTTAATTAACGATTAATGGATTAACGATTTGTGCCCAGCTTTGGGTATATATATATATATATATATATATATATATATATATATATATATATATATATATATATACTGTACACGTATATACAGGCCCGGATTTGGCTGTAGGCGAACTAGGCGATCGCCTAGGACCTCGCGCCAAAGGGGGCCTCGCTCAAGCCGTTTTGCGCGTTCTGTTCAAGTGATATTAATGATTTAGAACTCTATGAAGAACTTAAAGTACTTTTCAGGTTTATACCTGAGAAAACAGATCTCGGAAATGCCCTTGTTTATATAGTGCAAAAACAACTGAGTGAGATTTATCCTAATGTTTATGTTGCACTTCGAATAGTATTAACCATCCCAGTTACTGTTGCTTCGGCTGAAAGAAGTTTCTCGCATCTCAAACTTATTAAAACATATTTGCGTTCCACCATGTCTCAAGCGAGATTGCAATCATTAGCTATGTTATCAATAGAAAACGATATAACAAATTCATTAGATTATTCTCAATTAATTGAAGAGTTTAGCTCGAAGGAAAGTAGAAAAGCATTGCTGTAATATTCAAGGAGCATCTGAACCAAATATTAAAGCATTAATATTTAGCCTGATAAGTCAATAGCTCACTATTATGAAAAATGAAATGTCAACATCTCTTATACATCACATATGAAAAACGTTTCTATACTATGGAAAGTCATTACCTATAATAATATATAAATCTTAGAAATCATTGTCTATATTTTCGATACAAATCTTGATTCATATTATAATTTATACTTATTTGTATGGTTTATTTATATTTCTTATACAATTTCCATGCGTGATTATTTTGGTTTGGTTTAATTTTTAAGTGCTGGCATAGTTCTGTCTATGCGGGATTCTAATATTGCTGGTATAGTACCGATAATTAAGTCCATATTTTCATATATATAGGCCTAGGGCCTCGCAATTTCTAGATCCAGCCCTGTATATATATATATATATATATATATATATATTGCATTCCTTTGAATCCACTTGGTCTTCGAAACTTGGATTCAGCACTCCAGTGAAGTCATTACCTCTAGTTATGATCAAGTAAATGTTATATGTCCTACAGCTAGGTCTGGAAGGTTTGAGGTTTTGATGGAATCCAATCTGTTTGTAAGGAATGCATGTGTTTAAGAATTTGTTTACTTTGTGGTTTGTGTCTGTTTTCTCATTGTGTCAGTTGCTTAGAGACACTAGCACTGTATTTTATGGTGTGTGTCTCTGTTCATGAAGTCTGTTGAGTGATTCTTCCTTAAAAGAAGAATTGGATGCTTGGAGTTTGTGTATATGTGTAAATGTATATTTTGTTGTAGGGTTTTATTTTTGAGTTTTGTGTTAGGTAAACTTAGGTTAACCACTTTGGCTGAGCAAAGATTCTCAAATGTTGCATTTGAGACCCTTTTATTAAGCCTTGTCTGTTTTATGGCTATATGTGAAATAAGACTTAGAATGTTTGTGTTAGGCCTATATATGAAATAGGACTTAGAATGTTTGTGTTAAGGCTATATATGAAATAGGACTTAGAATGAGTTGTGCCTATATGTGAAATAGGACTTAGAATGTTTGGCCTATATGTGAAATAGGACTGAGAATGTGGTAGGCCTATATGTGAAATAGGACTTAGAATGGTTGTGTTAGGTGGATGTAGGTTTGAGTTTGTGTAATTGCTTTAGGTCTGTGTGTTAAAGTTCTGAGTTTTATTTTGTGATGTTTATGAGCCTTATGAGTAAGTTAAATTGCTGAAATAAATTTTATAACCTACACCACTACAGGTTAAATTAAAAAATTACAAAGTGTTTTCAGTTAGGATAGGGATTGAGTGTAAAGAATAAGCCTACTTTAAAAGGTAGGCTTCTAGTACGTCTGAATTATAGTTTGAAGTAGGCCTTTAGTGTATGAGTATGTTAGGCATATTAACCCTTTCACTCACAGGGTAGACAATTGTGTAGCTGAAAAATAAACCATATTGATTCTTATATAACCACACACAAAGGCAAATTTATTTTTGACCCTATGTCATAATTCGTGAGCGAAAGGGTTAAGGCCAAGTGGGCCTACTAAATAGGCCTATGAAGATGTGGGCTTACTAAATATGCTTTGGGTGAAAGGGTCTATTTCGTATAGGACCTAAAGTGAGTTAAGCCTGTTAAATGAAAGGCTTGACTATGGTTATCAGCCTTTGCCAATTGTTACATTAGGTATGGTTAGGTGGAGTTAGGGTTAGGCCTAATGGGCTGAGCCTAGCCTCTGTTTGTGTTAGTGTAAATTGTAGAGGGGTTGGGTACCTGTATGAGCCACCATATGAAGAAACTATATAGGGTAATGGGTTGATTGCTCTCAACTTGGTGGTCCAATGAAAATTAATGCCTGACTTTGGTTCTGAGTTGACAGCAAAATCCCTACATCTTTTTGTTAAAAAATTGTGTTTGTGGAGCTTCAAAAGACCTTGTTAAGTAGCATTTTTTTTTTGGTTAATGTTAAATTTATTTGCCTTCAGTATTTAGTGCTGCCTAAGGTTAATATGAGTTTTATCGTATTCAGAATATCAAAAGCAAATATAATTATAAAATATTAAAGCAGGGGTTCCCAAATTGGTGTTCCGTGGAACACTTGTATACCGTGAGAAGTGTTCCGCGGAACACAATTTGGGAACCCCTGTATTAAAGCATAATTTTCTCATCATTTTCATATAAGTCACTATGCTCGCAGAAGCGTCCTTACCAAATTATGTAGATTTGAATATTATGACATTTTTGCATTTTTTTCCTGTCCTTCCAATATTTGATTGGTGACATCATGAGAACATGATATATGAGCTAGGCTTTTAAGTTGCTAGTTCCACTTCTGTTAGTTTTTCATAGATGTTGGTCGCGATGACATGTGAAGGGTGCGAATATTATTTTGAGGATTTAATATATGAAGTGGTGCATTCTAATGACTCCCGAGCAATAGAAATATTGAATATGTTATTTCGGTATAGGGTTTTATATTTTTTATTTTTGAATTTCCAATGCTAAAATGTTGATCAATATCGATCAATTTGTCATGCGTGATCTTTATGGGGGCTCCACCCCAGTACCCCAGAGACCTAAATTATACAAATGATAATGTAATAACATATTCATGTTAGGTTAGGTTAATTAATACCAAAATACATTTTTCTAGTAATATTTGATGTTTTTTGCTTAGATTTTGACCTCCATTTCCCTTGAAAATGAGCCAAACTTCAAAGTACTATAACTTTGTTGGATCTCATTTCCAAGGGAAATGGAGGTCAGATTTGAACAAATCACATCAAATACTACTAAAAAAAATGTGTATTGGTGTGTAAAATGACTGAGTTACTCAATATACATAATTACCCTGCCTAATGGTCAAAAAGGAAATTACCATACCTTATTATTTTGTTGGACCTCACATCTGGTTGTAGGGTGCGTGGCTGCCTATCACCCAATCATGCCTCTCTTTTGATGTAGTTGATAAGGTTATGTAAGGACTTTATTCAGTTTAATTAGTACAGGCAATTCACTATGCCTAAATACCCGAAGGAATAGGTCTATTCTTTTGTGTTAGTTTTATTTTATTAGTTTTTCACTCAGAACTTGTAGGAAGATTAAACACACTTTCCTTGCCTACCTACAGCAATGCTCATCACTAGACATCTCTGATTGAACTAATAAAAATCTTTGTCTTAAATTTCGTTACTTTGCAAAGTCTCTAGACCTCTAATTTTTGTATTCAATATTTCTTCTCTCAAGTAATTTTCATGAATCAACAATGGAAAATTTTGATATGAAATAATACATTTTTCTTGTTATGTAGGCCCAATGCCTACATATTGGGTTCTGTGTATGGCAATTTTTTCTATTCCTAATAGGCTTTGATGCCAATCTTAAGGCAATTTTGTAGTTATTTAATACAATAAATTAATACAGGAATACCTCAAAATTCGTTGTTTCAAATTTCGTCATTAAGCAGATTCATCGTCAATGTTTTACTACCTATAGTTTTGCAATCCGTCATCCATATTTGCAGATTCAGCATTTTTTTTTAAAATGTGAAAAAAAATGATTGAAATTGATGAAATTCAACTGTTTATCAACGCAATATACGGTACATTATATTTTGCCAAAAAATGAGTAGAATTTGATTAATTAATCTGTTTAATAACGTAATACAGTAAAATGTTTTCTCATTGAAACATGTTATAATCTACCTCAAATTTTGTCATTTCATATTTTGTCATGTTATTCTGGAATGAATTAATGATGAATTTTGAGGTATTCCTGTAATTTGTATTTAATTATGAAATAAAGGTACCATTTCCATTCCCAATAGGCTTTGTTGCCAATCCCAAGGCAATTTTATAGTTATTTAATTCAGTAAATTAATAATTTGTATTTAAATAAGAAATAAAGGTACTATATATGATGCCATATTGTTGGCATGTATAGTTTTTCCATATACCCAGATTTATATCACAGGTGATCTGCTTGGATTCAAGTTAACATCTGCTTACTTGTGATGTTTCTTGTGGTTTGAATGGGTCACAACAATACTTTTGCAGACTCATAATGAGTGATGAACACTTTCTCATGGTGGATGCACAGTGTGTGAATACTTGATAGAAGAACTACACTGTCCCCCCATGTGAGAAGCACTTTGTCTTCATCTGACAAGTCTGAAACTGCTAACATTCCAAGCTTGCTACTATATGTTGTTTTGTTGCAATATTTCATGGCTCTATTAAGCCTGAAACAATTACTTCTATGAGGAATTTCTATTTTTTACAATTGACAAGTCTTTTAATTTAATCCATGTCCTGAAAAGAGAAAAAGACTTATTGATATGTAGCTACAATGGCATACAATAGTTTAAAATTGATTTTTCTTAAAGGGACATGTTGCACCAAATGGCCAAAAATTAAGTTTACCTTTTTTGATTCAGACTGATTCACATATTCCTGAATAACTCCTTTTTCAAGTTTGTGGTCATTTTTTATTGCAAAAATCAAGAAAATTGTCATTTCACATGTCTATTTTGTTGCATTTGTTGTCCCAACTCTTTCCAAGGACATGCAAGTAATATATTATTGTTTTGTTATTGTACAACTGGTTTATAATTACATGTAGTAGCAATTAATATTTTTTTATTGACAACAAATAATGAATATTATTTGGAAATAAAAATTAATTTAGAATATAGCTTAAATGGTATCCTATGGGAACAACTCCCAGCAACTAACAAATTCTCCTAAGATATAATTTGCCTAAAAGTAAGTAACAAATTGCCAAGGTAATATATGTAATAATATAAAATAACTATATCTCATAATTTGAAAAACACAAACTGGGTAATTTTCAGATGCTTGTCTAATCTAGAAGTTGAGGTGGAAAGTTGAATTTTTGTCTATATTTATATTAGACTCACATAATTAGTATAAATTATATGAAGCCATTCTTAAAGAATAGGAAGAGATCTCTGTGAAATTGAATCCTTAAATTTTCTTTGCTTAAAAGGCTTTCCTTTTAAAAGGAAGGCCTTTTAGGCAAAAGAAATTCAAGTGTCTAATTTCACACACACCCTCCTAGTCTTTAAGAATGGCTTGATATAATTTATACTAATTTCTGATTATACGCTAACATCTAGATATGACAAATGTATAATTTGGGTATTGTACAACAAAAAGTATAGGTGCCAAGAGAACCTAAAAACTGGTTTTTTGTTTTTTTGTTTTTTTTTTGTAAACAATGTAATATTTAGTAGTTCATAACTCTAAAATAAAGTAGTTAATGCCATTTCTTAGGACATATTCGGAAAGATTGGGTAAACATCACTTAGTGTACCAATTTTCAGCTTTCTCTCTTTTCCTTCATGAAATAGAAGACATCACAAATTGGGGCAAACCACAAATATGCTTATGAATCATGCATGGGAAATTTTTCAAGCGGCTGTAATTTGAAAACTACCTGACATAGGCCACTAAAATTTTCTGTTATCATTATAGCACTATTTCACCATTTTGGTAAAGTTTCATCAAAATCTGAGATGGTCATCTGGGAACCTGTAAGTGACTTGACATGGAATAACCTGTATCTGAAATTTTGAACTTTTCTGCAGGTTTTTTCTATTTTATTATTATTATTAATTAATTAATTAATTAAAATGTTTGATAAATAATATTCTATGGCCCTTGCAGTATGATATAGTATAGCCTAAATATGTATGGTAGCTATATAGCAATGTTTTTAAGTTCTGCTAGTTTAATGTTTTCAATATTTTTCAAAATACTCAAATGAAAGAAGTCGATCACTTTACCCCAATAGTTCACTCTCCCTCACTTTACCCCAATAGTTCACTCTCCCTCACTTTACCCCAATAGTTCACTCTCCCTCACTTTACCCCAATAGTTCACTCTCCCTCACTTTACCCCAATAGTTCACTCTCCCTCACTTTACCCCAATAGTTCACTCTCCCTCACTTTACCCCAATAGTTCACTCTCCCTCACTTTACCCCAAGTTTTGTATTATTCCTGGTTATTTTTCTTTGTGTGCAATTGTTTGGAAATGCATTTTGTTTCCAGTCCAGAGTTCAGATTGGTCTCTTCCTACTCAATGTCACTCCTCCAGGGCTACGTCATAGCCAATGTCGTAACACCACTTCCCATTGATCAGTGAAGTTAAACAACATTGGGTCGGATAGTAGTTGGATGGGAGACTGTCTGCTGCATCTAGACTATGTAGCAACCCATGGTTCGGATTCCATGTAAAGCTGTAGGATGTAGGTCCCCTCCATCGTATGACCTTAGATGTTGCGAAGGAGGTTAAACAAAAACAATAATTATTATTATGTCACTTCCAAAGGAGTTTGCATGACCAATGATGATGTGAGATGTATGGGTGATATGGGATAGGGCTAACCATACTAGGAAGGACATGGCAGAGGTGGCCAGACTGAAGGCTGGCTGACCCTTGGTTTTGGGGTTGGGACCAAGGGACAGTATTTTCTAGCTTCCCATGTGTTTGCTATGTATAGAAACCCATATTCTCCCCATTTTTCTCCATCTTGAAGTTCAGTCTGCCTTGGAGCTGCAGCTCCTTTGTAGGCAGCATGCTTATTCAGTTTGGTGATAAAATTAGAGGTTCAGTGTTGCTTCACTGAATCAATTGGCTGGTCTTGTGTAGGCTAAGGTCAAGTGGGCATTAGTAGTGTCAACCCCCTTTTCAGTCCTGAAGCTGCCATGAGACACTAATGGGTGCCTGTATATTCCATCCTATTACCCCTGTGAGCATTGGGGCATCTAACTCCTGACAGAAGACCTCCCCTTATTTTGCTCTGGTGGGTCAGGGTATGGGGAACTGAAGTTAATTTTTCTCCCCATGGCATATTCCTCCATTTGTCTTGACCTCCTGTCCCTGGGGATGAAGGTGCAACAGACAGCAATGCCCAATACCCATGAATGTGCTTCTCTAGTTAACCAGTCTTTGGGCTCCTGTCATTGAGGTTGATGGTGGTAAAACACACCCCTAAGATCTCTGTTGAATGCTTACTTAGTGTATTTAAATTTGTCTCCTTCAAGATGTTCCTTGTAATCCCTTTGGTGCATGGCAGTGCTGTTGCTGAATGGAATGATTTTGATAACAATTGTGCTGTAGTTGCTGCTGGATTGTTTTGCAGTTTGATAGCAGTTTATTGATAGAGGTGTCTTCCTTGGAGCAGAGCTATGGCCTTTGACCCTTCTCCTCTTTGACTGGTGCCTCTGTCATTTGATTGGCCTACTTCTCCATCAACTAACTAGTATCACTGAATTGTTTTCTCCCATTGTCATTAAAAGGGTTGCAAAATCCTTAGGTGGAATAGTGGTGCTTCAAACTAATAGTTTCTGAGTAAATACAAGAATTTTAAAAGTAAATAACTACTATATTCACCAATTAACTAAGTCATAACCAAAATTAAGTAAATTAGTCATCAGGGTTGAAGGAGGCATTATAATCAGTCAAAAAATACTAAATTTTTAACTCTAACAAAAGGCTTCTTTCAGCTGTATAAATGAATGCCATATCAGCAAAAAGGAAATTTAAGGAAAAGGGCCTATTATGTACATGAAAACTCAGTCCTACAATTGTTATTTTTCTCAAAAGGTCTTCAAGTAAATCACAAATAAATTAGCAATTAGTTAATTTTAGTACAAAACAAATAATAATAATAATAATAATAATAATAATAATCTTTATTCAGAAAGAACATACAGTATTACATAAGATATACTAGGGGCACTAAATATATTTTGCCCCACCCTTTTTTCTTAGCTAAATAATAGTCCATATGGCCAAAATGTCTTTTGGGCCACAAGTTTGAACTTTCTGCGCTTCACATAACTGGATTTTTTCCACTTTGAACCTCTCCTCTTTATATAAAACCACTTTTAAATGCCCTTGTATAAAACCAATGGTTAACGCAGTTTCGAAAATGGCATCTGACAGTGATTTGCGTTGTAAACAGAGTTCTTAACCACAGAGAAGGAAACAGTTGGAAATATTCACAAATGTCTACAAAATGTTTACGGAGATGATGCTGTTGATCGAAGCACAGTTGGATGCTGGTCTAAATGTGCGAGATCATTGGAGAAAGGGAGAGCCAGCCTTGATGATGAGCCACGCAGTGGTTGCCCAGCATTGGCTGTGACATCTCATATTGTGCAACGTGCTACCAGCATCATTCGACCAAATTGGCATGTCACATACAAGGAGCTATCACTGGAGCTAAGAATTAGTGAAGGAAGTGTGAATACAATAATTCAGCAACTGGGATACTCAAAAGTGTGTTCACAGTTTGTTTCTCACCAACTGACTGAAGATCACAAAGCCCAAGGAAAAGAAATTGCTTCTGAGTCGTTGGTTTGATACGAAACAGAAGGGGATGACTTCCTTTCATGAATTGTGATTGGGGATGAGACTTGGGTACACCACTTTGAACCTGAAACAAAACGCCAATCCATGGAGTGGCATCACGCAGACTCCCCATGCAAGAAAAAGTTGAAAATGGCTCCCTCTGCAGGAAAGGTTATGGCCATCATCTTCTGGAACATGAAAGGGGTGATTCTGGTGGACATTATGAAGAAAGGACAAACAATCAACTTGGAGGCATATATTGCTACCCTACAGAGACTCCAGAGATGTATAAAGCGAGTTCACCCAGACAGAAAACTGGAAGATGTCCTTTGTTTGCACGATAACACAAGACCACACAACAGTTTGCAAACAAGAGAGGCCATCACAAAAATGCGCTTGACTGTGGTACCCCACCTTCCATACAGCCTGGATCTGGCACCTTCTGACTTCCATTTGTTTGGGCTAATGAAGGATGCTATTCATGGAGGAAAGGTTCAGAGTGACAATGAGGTTGTTGGAGGTTAAGAGGTAGCTCCAGCGGAGCCAGCAGACTTTTACCAGTGAGGGATAAAGGCCCTTGTTTTGAGGTGGAGGAAAGCCATAGAAAAAGATGGAGACTATATGGAAAAATAAAAACTCGTAAAAAAGGTACGTAACTACTTGTGTACAAAATTTCTGGAACTTGTGAGAAAACTTGGAAAGAAAAAAAATAGGTTGGGCAAAATATATTGAGTGGCTCTCATACATTACATCCATACTGGTTTACACAATGTTGGGATTAATGTTTAATTTTTATAGTTTAATTACAGTATTCTTATCTGAATATGCCATTGGGAAGCATGACAGCTTTTCAGGCAAAAGTCTTTGAGATTCATTTCTATTTTTACATCGGAAAATGTCAAATATAAGTAGAACTTGTGGAAAGTAAGATAATGTTGCATTTAGTTAACTCTGTCATTACGAATGAAAATTGAAATAAACTTTGAAATAATGGAAAATGATAAATAGAAATAATAGAAAAGTGGTGAACAATAATAATATAAAAGAAAAATGGTGAACAATGCAAACTTAAAGTTACAAAGATACAGATGAGTGAGGCATATTATAACTATTGTGCAATATATTGGAAATTTTTAACATCTAATTTATGTGGGTACAATCATAAGATTGCACCCATTCAGATTGTGGATTTTGCATATATGAGTATAATAGGTGATTTTCATTGTTTTGTAATATATATGCACACACACACACACACCACACACACACCACACACACACCACACACACACCACACACACACACATATTAGTAGGAGTTTATAAAGTGTTTCTTTAGTGAGTTGCAAAACAAAATTAGTAATGGTGCTTGGTTGATGTTTATGGGTATAGCATTCCAGATATCTGTCCCTTTGGAGGAATGAAATCATTGGGAAACCTTGTACAGGATACTCTGTTAACTGGTATTTTATTAACCAGAACTCTTGAAAAACTGGCAGAATTGAAAAACCCCCATTATCAGTCACCTCTGGAGTAACTGGCAATTTTCCCTGCAGCAACTGGCAATTTTCCCTGCAGCAACTGGCTGGCGCGTCTCTGGCAATTTTCTAAGCTGCTGCCACCCAGTATGTTTTTGCTGCTTGTTTGGACTTTTTTACTATATTTATGCCCTATTTGTCATGGAGGCTCCAAAAGCTGGTCTAAGCACTTTTCCTTGTTTTTTTTTTTTAAGTTTCAATGGTTTTTTAAGTTTGGGGTATTTTTCTTCTATACCTCTTAAGTATCTGGCATATTTGATTAACCAGCATGGCCTCAGTCCCATGGATGCTGTATAACAGAGTTAACTGTATTATAATTATGGTTGATCTGTTGTTGGGTAACTGCTGTGTGAATAGCAAAGTATAGTTTCTATTATTAGCAACTTTGTACATACTGATACCAACAGTAAGTTTATACAGGTTATTTAGTTTTAGAACGAATGTTTAAGTTTCTGAACATTGGAGAGAGATGAGATCATCTGTTATCATTGAGAGTTCATAAATATTTTTTATGGATTACTTCCAATGGTTACAGTCAGGGCCGCCACTTCCATTAGGTGAGGTTAGTAAATGCTAAGGGTGCCAAAGATCTGGGGGGTGCCAGCGCCTCCCACCCTGTGCACGTCTGATAGTATTATGTAAGAACAACATGAAAAAAATAATGAAGGAATGAGAAGCATAGACAAATGATGAAAGGTTGTACAACGTATGTACACCAGTTTAGCTTGACTGATATTTACATAATTAACTTATTCATCTTATTGGGTCATTATAGAACTTTCACTATCACGACCTTTAACCCTTTAGGGATGGGAGTCGTAAATAAGCGATTTAAAAATGTTTCGCGCACAGACGGGAGTCATCAATAAGCGACTCTGCTTATTTACGGCTTAATATGAGTTCCGGGAGTCGTCAATAAGCGAATAACTGTTTTTATGTGACATATGCCCTTCTTGCTTGGAAAAAACAGTAGATATGTCCTTTTTGCACGCATATTTTAGCACTTTTGAGCGTTCTGATTTGTTACTACATATGCCTCGCTTTACTCGTTGTTTTGATTGGTCATGACACTTTCTTGAACTGTGAAATGATTTTATAATTTTATAATAAATGTGGGAGGCGGGTGGGGGCGCCAGCTGCAGTCCTGCTAAGGGCGCCAAATAAGCTGGCGCCGGACCTGGATACAGTATATAATTCTTTGTACTACCCCATGCTGTGATTCCATTATATTGCAAGTATGGATGGGTAAATGAGTAATACAGTGTGAGGAGGGCATTTTGAGGATTTTTTTTGTTTAAACATTATGTAGAGAAATCTAGATATTTTTGATTTGATATGTTGTGTGTGGCTTTTGAAATGTAATTTTTCATGTAACTCAATTGATTCAGCTGCCGTGGTTGCGTAGGCCATAGTCCCCAAGCATCTGTATCGTCGAGCCACCCAGCATCCTTTCATGTTTTGGGGTTCATGATAGTCAAAAGACTGGGCAAGGGGATAGTTTCCTCAGGTACCCAGTAATGCCTCTCTTGTTAGTTGTTTTTTCCAGGAGATTATTCAGGTCCAACTTGCACGTTAACTGTAAAGAACTTCCCAAATTTCTATTCACAAAATCCTCACCTTCTTTCTGGGAGATTATTCAGGTCCAACTTCCACATTAACTATAAAAGCCTTCCCAAAGTTCTGTTTAATAACTCTTCATCTCCACTAAGCAAGGGACCCAACCACTCAGAGTTTAAGGAAAGGGCTGGAATTCCAAGGTAAATCAAATAGAAATAAACTACTCTATGGGTTTTTTTCTTTATTATATCTGGAATAAACATAATTCAGTATAAAAGTATAAACACACAAAACAAAACTGGCAATGAGTGACAATTAACAAAAACCTTTGGAAAACAAATAACAATTAGTGAGATTTAGCAGAAATGATAGCAAGTGGGAGACAAGTACAGTACAGTAAAACCTGTGCTATCCAGCAATCAACTATCCAGAAAACTTTAGAAACTGGCAAATTTCATAAATTAGGCCAATACAGTTCACCAATCTAGAAACCAGGAAACTTTCCGATGCCATCCGTAAAAATGTAGAACACCCTTAACATTTTTAATAAAATAAGACTAAATTTTACTTGTTTCAGTTGCCCCATGCATACTTAGCATAGTGTTCATGTTGATTACAATATAGTTTACATTGGTGTACAGTGTAGTATAGCCAAAATTTGAGTGTCACTATTATTGTCTATTGGTTTTTCCTAGGTTAATGGTACCCTCAGATAACCAGAAAATTTAGATAACTGGAATAGCCTAATCCCTGAGCTTGCCAGATAACGAAGATTTTACTGTACTGGAAATAACTTTTACAGAATGTGAACCCTTGACCCAGCCCAACTACCCTCCAAACTTGACAGGACTGCATCAATTTAGCAAATACATATTGAGCGAAGGAAATTGAGCGACTTGACACATTGAGTGCAAACAGCACAAACTGATGCAAAAATAAACATTCACCTTGTAAAAAAATATTTATTTAAAACAGATATACAGCAATACCCCGGTTACTGCGGTTAATTCGTGCAGCAAAAACACTGCAGTAAGCGAAACCGCAGTAATTGAAGATATAAATACATGTAAAATCATCGATTGATGTCTAGACTTTTTAAAAATTTGAAAATTTTTAAAAAACGTATGAAAATCGATATAAATAAAGAAGGAAATGAATGAATTGGACGCAGTATTATGTTTTACTAGTTTATTGACTTGCATCAGCATATGCAAAAAAAATTAAATGTTTTTATTGTTTACGAAAATATTGTAAAAGGGATGTTTGTTTCGATGATGCTTTCTTCTTCTCTTTGGACATGACCCTATAACAACTGAGTGCATTTTCAACTTCTCTTCTGACTTGCATCGCTCTTTCTACATTCGGATCTGCATCCATTATCATCTGCTTTCCATCTTCAAAAGTTCTAAAAATAGCATCAAGTTCTTTAATTGAGAATTCATACTTGCTAATTATTGTTAATTTTTCTTCCAATCCAATAACTTTTCTCTTCTTCGTTGCACTTTCACCACTTTTACTCGCGGTACTCACTCGTTTAGAACTCATGATAATAAATTGAGGCTTTGAAAACAGTGTATAAACAATAAATTGAGGCTTTGAAAACAGTGTATAAACGTATGTGAAATAATAGTGAAACACTGTGCACTATATGAAGGCGACAGAGATACTGAAGCGCTGATCGTATGCGTGCGTGCGTGCTGATATTGTATACGTACGAACGAACGAACAACGAGCGGTAAACGACGAACGGACGAACAACGAACGGTACCGCATTAAATCGAATTCTTATACTCAGTATTCAAATTTTTGGTGTCAAACTGCCAAGCGCAGTAATCGAACCCGCAGTAATTGGGGTATTGCTGTACATACTTAATTGAAATGTACAGTTATTCAAAACAGATTTAAAAATATAATAAGCTAAGCAGTGAATTATATATGCCTTTCCAAATTGTAGGAAACATTATGCAGAAAGTTGAGAATATTTTCATCATTATCACCTTCGATCAGAAGTTGCAAGCGAATGTTTACTTGTTTGTATTTCTTATCAGGGTAATTCCTAGTTAACTATCAGAAACTCAAATTGGAAACTCAGTCTGAGTGGGACGTCATCTAGGCCTAGGTTAGGTTAGGGATACTACTTACCTTTCTGGGTCCTGAATTCATTATCGGGTACCCATGCCTGGTTAATTGAATGCCTGGTTAGGTCAACTGTATATGCCCTTGACAATTGTTAGGTTAAGTTGTGAAGTTTTCACTCACTCAATTTGTACTCACTCAGTTAGCCTAATCACTCAATGTGTCAAGTTGCTCAATTTGTACTTGCTCAATTTGTACTTGCTCAATTTCCCTCTCTCAAAGTGCACTCACTCAATGTTCACTTGCTCAATTGTCACACAATCAAACTTGACCCCTGTGACCTGATTTTTGTTATACAAAGCACCTATCAAGTTAGTAGTGTTAGGGTCACAAGCCTGATTCCAGGGCAGATCCCAGTGGCCAACAGTGGTTGACACAACCTCAATGGACTTCGTAGCTCCCACTGGATTGGATCCACAATCCAAGCCTGATGAGTCTGTACTAGTTGAGTTGAGTCTAACTGGTTGCCTAGACAACACAAGATTATTAGTTACATGCACCAGGCACCATTAATAATAATATAATAACAGACAATTAATCAACACACATTAACTGGAATCATGACTTCATAATGGATCACTGGAAAACATAATTTACTCATGAAATCAAGACACATAAATAATAAATAACCAACATAAAAATAATAAATACAAACATTGACAATTATGGCAAACCTATCTCACATAAGTTAACATATAATCAGTGCCAAACAAGCATGGGCAAAACCCAAACTCTGAAATAATGTGACTGGTGTCCTATAATAATGATACTAGGTTCTGTAGCTAGTTACATGAATGGATCACAGAAGAACTGGATTTGACTAAAGGCAACTCCAGGGCTCAAGCATGCACTGCAAACTGGGCAATAAGTAAAGGTCTGGTGTCTGCTTTTAACCTGGCTGACTTATTACACCTATCTACTATTCTCAGTCACAATTTCAACAACAACAACAACAAATATATATATATATATATATGTCTTCTTTTAATAATACTAATTAATAATAACAATGATTGCAAAATACAAATGACACCTCCACAATAACTAGGAAAAAGAATTATGAACAAGTCTTTTTTCCTATTGTACACAGCCAAAGCACTTAATATCATACCTGTAAAGGCTTTCCAAACTCACTTGGCTTCCAACAGTACATATCTATCTTAAATTTCTGCCTTATCTTTTCTGGCAGTCTACTCAAGTTCATAACCTTTTACTAGGCTTTCCAATTGAACTTCTGGTATCTGGTATTTTTACAACTAACAGGCCGACTAACTAAGGGGTTCCAAAAAACCTTAGCCCCCCCCCCCCCCATTTGCAGCTTACATGTTTACTTATATCGAAATAGTTTTTAGTTTTTAGTGATTATAAAAATATATAAAATTCTTTATTTATTGCAGGTATTAAAATTACTCTAGCTGATAAAGTGATAATATAATGGCTTCTCAATTAATTGGTGATTCAGAGAGGCAACATGTGATAGATCGCATACGAGCAATAACATTTTGGGAAGCTCGTGATGCTGGAGCCACCTTTATAACATGTTCATGGGTTGCCAAAAAGTTGCGAAGAAGTGAGGACTTTGTCAAAAGAAATTGGAATAAAACTTTGGATGAATGTGAAATGGATACAACCAAATCTGGGTGTCCAAATTTGCCACTCTCTCAGGAAACAAAGGACATCATTGAAAGCAGTATGCGTAAGCGGAAAAACAGCTGTGCTAAACTTTCTAGAGAGATTGAAGTGTTGAGCCTAAAGATCGTTAGTGGTGAGATCATTCGACTGTACCGTCATAGGCAAGGTTTAAAGCCTTGGCATGAACTTCCAAAGCCAAGAAAAACTCAACTCAGCTTAACATCGATGACAGAATGTGGTTTGCCCATTATCTTGAAGATTGGAATGTGGATGATTTCATGCATTTAGCTGTCTCCGATGAATTTTTTGTTTACGTAACACGTCAGCTTAACTAGCAAAATTGTCGAGTGTGGGCCACAACACCAGATGAAATTGATGACAATGAACATTATCGCGAATTATTAAAAAGTCCAGACTGTGTTGGTGTGTTTGTTTTGTTCACTACAAAGAAGCTCATGTGGGTGCTGAAGCCAAATGGTCAGAGTTGGGATGGACAGTATTTTCGTGATATTATTCTATCCCAGCATGTCATTCCTTTTCTAAGAAACCCAAACAATGTTATGGATGTCGATCAGGTCACACTTCTGCACGATAAGACCCCCTGCTTTAAGGCATTAGCCACTCAACAGTTGTTGCGGAACCATGAGATCAATTTCTTTGGAAATGAAGAATGGCCAGGAAATTCTCCTGACCTGAATGTCTGTGAACACATTGGATCAGTTATAAAGGACAAGGTTGAATGTGTCTCGTTTCAAGAACCTGCAGCAAATCGATTTTCGAAGGATACAATGATGCAACACATTGAAACTGTTTTAGCAAATTTGCATAATGATCAAGATCTATTCGCGTCACTTTTGGCAAGCTACCCAAAGTGAATTCAGGCTGTCTTGGAAGCCAATGGCGGGAACACCAGGTTTTAATTGTTTCTCATTAAATGCAGGATTAAATTCTCTTTTGTAAGGTATGTTTAGTTTTACTGTACCTCTTATGGTTTAGGCCATGGGCGGGGGGGGGCTAAGGTTTATTGGAGTCCTGTAGACTCCTGTTGGGAGAGAAAAACGAGAGAAGAACCAGATAGGACTTGAAAATTGGGGGGTGGGGTGAAAAACTTCACATCCCCCACAATACCAAGAACTTTAACTTCATTTACTTTTGCAAGAGGAGTGTTTCCAATTACACTGGCCAACAAAATGAAACTTCTTTTTCTCATCACAAACATGATCATACTTTTCTTAATGCATATTTTGCGCTGATTCTGAATCTGGTTTTATTTGTTTTCTAGCACGTATAGTTATATAGATACACTGGTTTTGATATTTTTAAGTTTTTGATATTGCTATAAGAAAATTTATGGATGTATAGATCACACTTAGGAATGCTAAACAGCAAATACATCATATACCTTATTCAATGTACTTATAAATAAAGAATATATACATTATTTTATTAAAAGCGCTGTGAGTGTGATTTCCTTTTGTAAATTTGGCCTGGATTGTCACGATACAGCATCCAACAATGATCCGCCATCATGCTTTCATTCCAATATCCTTGGTAGCGCTTCTCCATCATCTGAATATCTTGATGGAAGCGCGCTCCTTGCTCGTCACTCACTGCACCAAGGTTTTCAGGAAAGAAATCTATGTGGGAATGCAGGAAGTGAATTTTTAACGACATTCGACACTCCATTTCTTTGAAGGCATCAAGGAGGTTCTTGACTCCATCCTTATACGCAGGTGACTTGTTGCTTCCAAGAAAGTTTTTACATATCCATTTGAACGCCAGCCAAGCCTTCAATTCCAGCGGACTTAGGACTTTTTCAAATTCAGTGTCATTCAAAACCTCCCTTATTTGTGGCCCAACAAAAATTCCTTCCTTCAATTTTGCTGCAGTAACCTTCGGAAATTTCCTTGAAAGGTATTGGAACCCTTCAGAATTGACTTTACCCATTGCTTTAACAAAATTCTTCATTAAACCAAGTTTAATGTGAAGAGGTGGCAGATAGATCTTTTGGGGATCCACTAAAGGGACAGGACAGACTGGACATTGCTTATCCCTGGGACATATGTATACCTAAGTGGCCAGTCACTTTTGGTGTAATGTTCTATAGTGGCGCGACTGTCCCACAGGCAAAGGAAACAACAAAATTTTGTGAATCCTGACTGCATACCCATAAGCATTCCTATAACTTTTAGATCTCCACAAACATTCCATTGATGACTGTCGTATTTGATTGCCTTAAGTAGTATATCCATATTGTCATATGTCTCTTTTAGATGGACTGATTGGGCAATGGGGATGGATGGCATTATATTACCATTATGCAAAAGAACTGCTTTCAGGCTTCTCTGCGACGAATCAATAAAGAGGCACCACTCACATGCCACATACGTCTGAGATATGGCTGTAAATAGTCCATTGATGTCATGACAATAACAGAGAGGACCGTCTACTGAAAAGAATGCTGTTAATTCAAAATTCCGCTTTCGGTAGTAACTAATACGAACATTGTTCTCAAGTAAATTGTTCTCCTTTAGTCTTGAGGCGAGAAGCTCTGATTTCTCTCTAGACAGCGATAAGTCTCTAACAAGATCATTCAACTGTCCTTGGGTTAACTTTTTAGGCTCTAAATGTCTACCTTCAAAAGTGTACTCTGGTTCTGTAGATGGTCCGGAAACGCCAGTTGCACCTTCATCACTTTTCATGTCATCTATGATAGAATCTAGCCTATCACTTGGGGGAATTGGAATGGGCAATGTTTCATCATGTTTTACTGGTCTACGTGCTGAATCCAAGTTTGGATATACAATCTGGTGTTTGTTCTTGGCAGAAAACCCCATTAAGTTCACACAACAAAAATAACAGTCTTCATGATGATCTCTCGGCTCCCTCCATATCATGGGTATGGCAAATGGCATTGAAGCTTTCTTTTTGTTAAGCCAATCACGTAATCCATTTGAACAGCCAGAACAGATTTGATGTGGCGCCCATGGTTTATCTTGGTCACCTAGATGGCAACCAAAGTATAGCTTGTATATTTTCTTAATGTCGGTTGTAATACTTCGTCGCTGTGTTTTAGTTGTGAACTGGCCGCATACGAAACAGAACTTGTCGGGGTCATTCTTACATTGTCGAGGCATGTTGACTGACCTGAGCAAACTATAAATTAAAAAAAAATGTACACCAACTTGACACAACAAGTTCTTGGACTGGACTGATCTTTTGACACACAAAGCACGGCGTTGTTGCCTGAATCACAATGCTGCTAGACGTAAAAGCTCTCACCTGAAATACATAAGATGTATAATTAAGATAATTGAAATAAATAAGATGAATAAACTAAAAAAACACAATAAAATAAACACAATCAAATGTTGAAATATTAGTATTTTGCCTATTTAAAATGGTTAAATCTGTGTAGTTATATATATGCCTTCATCTTGAAAACTATATGTGCTAGAAAAAATCTGAATGCAGTTTTGGAATCAGCATGAAAAATGCTATCCAGCCACCACAAATTTTACTCTGATGAAAAATCTTTTTTGACCAGTGTTATTGATTGTGTATGCATTATTGCAGTTTTATTTATTTACAATTATATATGATGAATTTGTCAAGTTTAGTAAAAACATTTGCACACATCCATTTACAAAAATGATTTAATTGTATGTTCACTTTGTTTATTAGGTAATTGATATTGTGGTGGGTAGAAGTGTGTGTTGTATCATCTGCATATTGAATACAGTCTAATGTTGATCAATAAAAATCATTTACATGCATTAAGAGTATGGGTTCAAAGATTGATCCTTGTGGAACCCCACTTTCCACTATGGTATATTTTGATGAAATGGCCTTTTTTTTTTATGCAAAGGAGGTGCCAAGGGCAAATGCCTGCAAAAGTAGCCCCCCCCCCCCCATACACACAGAAGAAGAGGAGAGCCAAAATCAAGGTCTGGGGTTTTCAAGATGCCTAGACACTGAACATTTGAAAGATGGAAGGTCATAGACATGAGGAGAGATGGATTGAGGAAGATTGTTCCAGAGTTGACTGGTTGAATAGATAAAAGATTGAAAATACCAATTAACCATTGCATTAGATAGTTAGTTGGACAGGAAAGGAATAAGAAAGTGTAGAAAGTCTGGTGTTACATGCTCTCCTTGAAGGAGGAGGACGAGGCAGGCAGTTAGAGAGCTCAGAAGAGCAATGTCCATTATAATAGCAATAGGAGTTACAAGGAGTTACAAGGAAAAGAAGTACCTCAAAAGGCCTTGCGGCCCATACCGAGAACGTACCAAAGGCAACAGGTGCCAGGGAAAATTTTGTACACAATCAAATAGTGTGCAAGATTTGGTCTAACCTTTTCTTAAACTGATCCACAGAGGAACTGTTCACAACTTCCGAAGGTAACCTGTTCCATGTGTCACAGATCTTATACATAAAGTAATTCCCACACACACTAGTCCTAAACCGTTTCAAATCCAACTTCCAACCATTGTTGCGAGTTGGGTTATCATTTAAACTAAACATACTTCTAAAATCGACATCGTTGAACCCGCGTAAGAGCTTGAAAACCTCGATCAGTTGACTGCGCAGCCTCTGAGTTTCAAGCGAAAACAAGTTCAGGGCGCATAACCGTCGATTGTAGCCCATATGCCTAACGGAAGGGATTAACTTTGTGGCCCTCGCCTGCACTCGCTCCAGCCTCTCAGTATCTTTCCTGAGGGTGGGTGACCAGAACTGCACAGCATACTCCAGGTGCAGCCGAACAAGGGAATTGTACAGTGAGAGCACAATCTCCTTGTTCCAAAACTGAAATTGCCTCCTGATATAACCCAATAGTTTCTGGGCTTTCTTTTCCACCTCTACACACTGTTTCATAAACTTAAGGTCGCTGCTAATTAGCACACCCAAGTCCTTTTCTAAATCAGTCACCTCGATATTACTACCCAACATCGAGTAGTCCGACTTGGGATTGGCGTAGCCAATGTGCATCACTTTGCATTTACCAAAGTTAAACGGCATTTGCCATTTTTCGGACCACTCTCCTATTCTACCTAGGTCCGCACGCAGTTCCTCGATCGCTTCGGGCGTCCCAACATTGGCCCCAAGCTTGGTGTCATCAGCGAATTTGGCGATCCGACTGACGATGCCACCGTCGATATCATTTATGTAAATGATAAACAACAGTGGCCCCAAAACGGAACCCTGAGGAACCCCACTAGTGACCGAGGCCCAACCCGAACTAGCCCCTTTAATTACCACCCTCTGCCGCCTATTCCTCAGCCAGTTTTCAATCCACCTACCTATTTCCCCACCGATACCCAGCGCGCGCACTTTCGCCATTAGCCGGCGGTGAGGTACCTTATCAAAGGCTTTCTGAAAGTCGAGATAAAGTATATCAATCGCCCTACTCTTATCGTACTCACTTAACATGACGTGGAAAAACTCGAGCAAGTTGGTGAGACACGACCTATGCCATCTAAACCCATGTTGGGAGTCCCCAAGCAGCTTGTAGGAATCCAAATGGTCAACGATCCTATCAGTTATTATCCCTTCTAATAATTTACCTACAACTGAAGTGAGACTAATGGGACGATAGTTCCCTGGACTTTCGTGATCCCCTTTCTTAAAGATAGGGGTCACGTTGGCTTCTCTCCAGTCACCAGGCACCTGGCCCATCTCCAACGATTTGTTGAAGACTGTAGCCAGGTGGGGAGCCACCTGGTCGCGCACTTCTCGCAACACTCTGGTGAGAAACTGGTCTGGCCCAGGAGCCTTAAACGCGCTTAGTTTGTCTATTCTATCAGCAACGACTGTCGCGGTACATCTAACACTATCCAGGCCAGCACCTTCGTGCCTCACGCCTGGCTCGGGGATGACGCGGGTATCCTCCATGGTGAACACTCCCATGTTCTTCATTACGTTTCGCTAGCCTAACCTTCGCCTTCACTTCCCTACACAGGCGGAAATACGCTTCAGTGTTCTCGTGGGAACGATTGGCCTTCGCCCTCCTATACGCTACTTTCCTATTTCGGATAGCCGAAGCGATGTCATGATTGAACCACCTAGGCTGCGTTCAAGCAGGGGTGACTGGTTTTGAGGGTATGGCAGCAGACTGCAGAGAGAGAGAGAGAGAGAGAGAGAGAGAGAGAGAGAGAGAGAGAGAGAAGAGAGAGAGAGAGAAGAGAATTGATGAGATGAAAAGCCTTTGATTCCAGCTAGTCATGTACGTGCTTTAACATACTGGTGATGATTAGAGAGAGAGGACTTAAAACCAATTTAGCATATTTCCCCTTATGCCATATGTGTTTAATTCGTCTAGTAAGATATCATGTGAGTGTGTATCAAAGGCTTTCAACAGGTCAAGGAAAACTAAGATTGTGTGTTTTTTGTAGGTTAGGTTTTTATAGATATTTTCTAATAGCATGTTAAATGCATCTTCTGTGTTGTGGTCCAAATTGTGTTTTTGTTAGGATGTATTTAGCTAAGAATTTGATTAGTTTATTATATATGATTCTTTCAAATACTTTACTCAAAGTTGGTAATACAGGGATTGGTCAGTAATTGGATGGAGAATCAGGGCTGCCTGATTTGAATAAGGGACATACCCTGTAGGGTGGAGTGAAAAAATCAAAAGTGCCAGGATCAAAATTGAGGGGGTCTAGATAGTTGTCTTTTGTCCAGGATTAAATTTTAAAACTGATTTTGGGTGGTTGCATACAAAACTGTGACTACTACCAGCCAATTTATACAAATCATGTGCATGCAACCAAAATTTGAACCCAGTGACCTATCTCGGGTTCTGAACATGATAGAAAGACAATTTAAAAACTGTTTGATGTATTTTTTTTTTTTTACCTCTGAAGCAGATTAAAACATTTGCAGAGGGCTGCAGGCTCACTAATGCATCAAAAAATCCATATTTATATTATTTTTGGCAAAAAATTGCAATTTCTAGCTTTTTTTCTTTGCAAATTTTTTAGGCAATTTGTGGTAAATATGTACAATTTTCTACTGAAAACATTACAAATCAACTTAAGATTAATTTAAAGTATCACTCATTAAACAAAGTAATAAAAAATAATCATCTAAACAGCTTCAGAATATTGTATTTTTGTATTAAACACTTTCATCAGTTTTCTTGATTTTATTTTTTGTCAGATAATGCCATCATAATGTTCAAATCCTACCACAGTTGAGGAAGCCTCTGTTACAAGTTTAATGTGCCTCTCTACAGCCTGATTATGACAAGGCTGGTAGAATTTCTGTGCTTCCTTTCTTATGTTTGAGTTCATTGGTTAGAGATGCTATGATAGGGGGCTCATGAATGTCAAGTGAATTTAAGTTTATCATTTTGAGATAACCTTGAGCTGCGTTATTGATTTTAGGCACCATGAATCTCCTGACACTACCATCTCTCTCAACACTCAAGTCAGGCTGTAACTCTGAGACTTCAATATCCTCATCTGAATCAATTAACAGGTCACCACCTTCAAAGTCATATCATAAAAGTTCTTAGCACCATCTGTGCATCAATACTCCTTCTTGATCTGGAACCAACTTGGAAAATAGACCAAGATACAAAACTCTGCAAGTGTGATCAGAACTTTGGAAGGCTTCCTTTGAGATGTACAGTATAAAATCTGAGGATTCTACATGCCAAAGTCAACCACCTTAAATGACAGATCAGTCCAACTTCAAGGAGCTCAGGATCAGGATCAACACAGCCAAGCATAACAGCCATAAAGATTCTGTAAGCATAATATTGATCAGTGCTGAGGTCCTCCAGTACTTCATTAGGAATAACTGGAAATTTTGAATTCCTAATTGGCTTGAATGAAATCACATCCCACTGAGATACACTTCCACCAAGTTCAACCCCTACCTTTCCTGAAAATGAGTCTGGGCTCTTTGTTGTTCCACCCAGAGTAACAGACATGATGAAGGGGGAACTCATTACAGTATAGTACGGAAATGCTCCACTGCAAAGATCTACCAAGCAGTTCTTCCAGGCATCTGATAGCTCCTCCATTTGAACTGGTCATTATATTAGTCCCATCAGATTTTATCATGACAAGTTTGGTTTGTAATTGTGTGTCTGAGGGCCTTGTATATCTCTGTTGCAAGCAATAGTCGACCCCTTGCCATTATTTGGAGTCACATGTGAGAGGTAGAAATCACCTGAAATAGTATTCAGAAATTAGAGACAATTTTTTAGATATTTCAGGGTTTATATCTATTTTCCAATTTCTATATCCAAAATTCATCTTAATAAATATTTTGAGTAATATCTGTTACAAAATGCAAACTAAAGATCAAAATTTTAAGTCTTACCAGGTTCTCCTACAATCATATAGTGCTCTTCTAGCTCAGTTCTTCTGTAATATTTGCCATTCACTTCAACTGTCACCATTGTTGCATCTTTGCAACCATCCACATAAATATGAGGGTAATTCAATAAGTATCCACACTTTTTATTTTCATATCTGATGGATTATAAACACATCACTTCTCAACATAGCCTCCCTGTTTCTCAATACACTTAGTCCAGCGATCTACAAGCTTCCTAATGCCATCACAAAAGAATGTTTTTGGCTGTGTGCATAGCCAGTTATGCACCGCCTCCTTCAGGTCATCATTGCCTTGGAATCACTCCTTCAAAGCATCTTTTAGTGGTCCAAACAGGTAAAAATCCGAAGGTGCCAGGTCTGGACTGTAGGCTGGATGGTTGAGAACTTCAAATTTAAGTTCTTGAAGGCATTTTCTAGTCTGTGCAGCAGTATGAGGGCACGCATTGCTGTGCAACAGAATAACACCTTCCGACAATCTCCCTCTCTGTTTTGTGCGAGTTGCTTGCTTTAACTCATTCCGAAGCATGTCAGAATATGATGCACTTGTTACTGTAGTTCCATGCTCTAGATAATAATCAAGGATAGGGCCTCATGTATCCCAAAACAGTGTTAGCATAACTTTACCTGCTGACAGCTGCGCTTTGAACTTCCTTGCAATGGGAGATGTTGGATGCTTCCATTGCATGCTCTGTCGTTTGCTTTCTGCTTCATAGTGATGGATCCAGGTTTCATCTCCAGTGATAATGCGTTCCAAAAAGTTTTCACCTTCATTATGATACTGCACCAAAAGACAAGAGCAAATGTCCATACGGTTACGCTTGTGCTCCTCTGTCACAGTGCATGCAATGGAAGCATCCAACATCTCCCATTGCAAGGAAGTTCAAAGCGCAGCCATCAGCAGGTAAAGTTATGCTAACACTGTTTTGGGATACACGAAGCCCTATCCTTGAACATTATCTAGAGTGTGGAACTACAGTAACAAGTGCATCATATTCTGACATGCTTTGGAATGAGTTAAAGCAAGCAATTCGCACAAAATGGAGAGGAAGATTGTCACAAGGTGTTATTCTGTTACATGGCAATGTGTGCCCTCATACCACTGCACAGACTAGAAAATGCCTTCAAGAACTTAAATTTGAAGTTCTCAACCATCCAGCCTACAGTCCAGACCTGGCACCTTTGTATTTTTAACTGTTTGGACCATGAAAAGACGCTTTGAGAGGTTGGCAATTCCAAGGTGATGATGACCTGAAGGAGGCAGTGCATGACTGGCTACGCATACAGCGAGAAACGCTCTTTTGTGATGGCATTAGGAAGCTTGTAGATCACTAGACTAAGTGTATTGAGAAACAGGGAGACTATGCTGAGAAGTGAGTGATGTGTTTATAATGTATAAGATGTGAAAATAAAATTGTGAAAATAAAAAGTGCGGATACTTATTGAATTACCCAAGTAGCATCCACCAATTCAAGCAATTTACCTTCCTCTTTTCTTGTGGCTTTACAATATTTTTTACATTCTCTTCTCAGCTTGTTCCTGCAAAGTTCATAGTGAAAATTTACACATTTTTAAAGACAGTTATTTAAACAAGTGCCATAGGTTTTGACTATCAATATTTAAATTTCAACACTTGTTTGAAATGTATGCCTTTTTGTGAAATACTTGATTTGAATCAGATAATAATGTACAACATAATTGGACTGTTACATGTCAATTATGTTCATCTTATCAGTAGTAGTGATAATTTCATAATCCTCTAAAGCTGCTGATGCAACTGCTGCTCTGGCTCTGTCACTTACTTGATACCTTGTAAAAGACATTTATTTTATATCAAGTTAATTATAATGTAACAAGATGCTCATTGGACAACAGTGTCCAAGATTTGGACTTTAACTATTAGCAACGTTACATGGATTATAAATAATTTTTTCAAAGGTATTGTCAACAGAGCAAGAAGAGTGTTCAAAGCATACTCATATTTTAAAATATACAGTATACCTGTCACACTGCTGAGTAAGGTTTGGTAGACTCTTCCCATTTTGTTCTGTCCTGGATTCCTGTTGTTCATTGACACCAGCTGTTTCATCATGTGATTCCAGGCTGCCCTGACTTGAGAGACTGTCGAGATCATTGTCATGTATTGCTGCTGAGCTTGATGGAACAACTTGAAAAACTTTCCTGAGCTCTTCCCTGGGGATAATAAAATACAATATTGCTGCAGTGGCTGCGTAGGCCGTAGGCCCCAAGTAACTGTATTGTCAAACCACCCAGCACCTTTTCACGTTTCTGGGTTTGTGATAGTCAAGAGACTGGACAAAGATGTCATCATCTCTGGTATCTAGGAATGCCTCTCTTGTCAGTGGTTTATTTCCAGGGGATTATTCAGGTCCGACTCGCACATTAACTGTAAAGGACTTCCCCCAGTTCAGGTGTCTAAATCTGACTCTCCAATGAGTAGGAGAACCAACCACTGAGAGTCCAAGAAAGAGCTGGAATTCAAAGGTAGACCTAATAGAAGTAAACAACTATGTTTCTTTTTCTCTTTATTATAGCTGAAATAAACAATTATTCAGTATGAAAGTATAAACATAACAAAAAGACTGGCAGGCAATGAATCACAATTAACAAAATCTCTGGAAAACAAATAACACAGTGAGATTTGGCAGAAAGGATAGAAAGCAAGTGGGAGACAAGTACTGGAAATGACTTGCACAGAATGTTAACCCTTATTCCAACCTAGCTACCCTCCAAACTTGACCCCCCTTATGACCTGAGTTTAAATTTCTTTATGCACTTAGACAATTTATACACTGGCTAGTTAGTAGGGTTAGGGTCACAGGCCTGATTCCAGGGCAGATCCCAGTGGCCAACAGTGGTTGACACTGTGGTGGGATCGGTTAACCTAATGGCCACACCAGACAAAATATAGAAATTTTTATTTTTAAGGCCTTCACACAGCCAGGCTGTCCACCTTGAAGGGTTGTTGGATCCAGGCTTGCCACCCAGACCTCCGATTCCACAAATACTGGCTTATACTGCCAACAGTTTCTCACCTGTTTTACAGTTCTTGCGACAGTAGCTTCCTTCTGTGCCATGAGAGAACTCGTAAGATTGACAAAACTTGTTATTCCAATATGAAGCAACGGACATAACATTAATAGCTTCTTCTCTTAGTGCTTCAATATTTTTGGCATCCTTTTCTCGATAAAATTTATAGTTCTTTTGGTTTAATAATGGTCTTCAGTTTCTCAGACAGATCTAGCTTGAATTTAGTTCCTTCCTTTAACAAACAAATACTTTATTCCTTTTGTTAAGTATTCTACTATTTATTTTCTGTTTTAACATTTGATTCAGTTTTGACACCCATAAACCAGATTGTTTTCCCCACTTCTCACAGCACTTTCTCAAAACTCGAGTTTTGATACACGCCGATTCTTGGAATTTATTAGCTTGTAAACACTTCTGAATATCACAAGCTTCTCTCTGACAAGGATCACCTTTCATGTAATTTTACTTCAAATGTTAATTTTTATAGACAATATTCATGGATAGGTCTTATAAGCAAATAAAGCAAGGCTTTGTTTGCTAAAATGTTTTAACAAACAATTATTTTACTCCTCTGGAAAGGAAGAGAGAACCATGAAAATCCTATCTATAACAAGTATTTCAATCATAAATTAAATAATAATAATAATCAAGGCCAGGGGGAAAGGGCTGACAACTAAAAGGGGAAAAAGGGTTCACCCTCCACATCTCCCCCTTTCCACCTGTTTTGCCATACAGCCTACACACCTACTATACTATCCTAAATATTGTTCTCTCTTCCTTTCCTTTGCCCTCCTTCCACACCTACTCTCAAGTCCCCATCCTCTATAACTTTTATACAAAATATTCATTAACTTAATTATTTACAAAGATACCTTTTTTGTATACAAATTTTTTTTTATAAAAAAAAATTTTTTTTGTACATTTCTTTATACTTTTTTTTTTTTTGTCATCTAAATCATTAATTAGTTGAATGGCTATTATAAGAATAACAGATATTTACAGATTTACCTTTATAATTCATTCATTTATTTATTTATTTTTTAAATTATAATTCAGTTATTTAATAATCTTTATAAAACTTTACATATGGTACTATTAGACTAATAGCTATTGTATGAACAATAGTTATTTGCAATTATTTACATTACAAAGGAGGTTGAAACCTGCAGGGTAGCAAACCACCAGAGCCAGGGATCAGCAGGTCTGGGGAACTCACCCAGACACCTTCCTCCTCCATGCACAACCCAGCTTCTGGCCCCAAAATGTAGGCTGCCACCTTGTTGGGTTTCCAACCACTCGCTCTCTCACATATCATACTATACTACTTTTTTTTTTTTTTTTGCCGCACAATGTGGGGCACTACAACAATACTTCATACTATATTACCATTACCACTCTATATTTAATTACTATTATTGTATTTACAGTATTATACAATCACTACCACTACTTATCACCACCACTCCCTAAACACTGTTGAACTTTCTCTATGGTTCTAACCCATCTACAGTAGACTCGCAACTTATGTGGGGGTTACGTTCCTGGGACCTCGCGTAAGGCCAAAAATGGCATAAAGTCAGAAACCAAAAAAAATCCCCTAAATCGCCCTTAAATAGGGGGGGGGGAACAGAAATGGTGACTCCCAGTTTTCTGGTCTTTAAAAGTTGCTATCATACAAAAGAAGTAAAATGAACCATGTTTCACAAATATCTGGTCTTTAACCCCCCTGTACATGCCCTCTGAAGTTTTGCTTATATTAACAATGAAAATTATTAGCCACTTTATCTGGTTTTGTTAAAAAATACTATTAAATTGATATGACATCAATATTCACATCATAAATTTAGTTAACTGAATTGTTTGCTGATGCTAAATAACAATATTAGCTACAAAAACTGATTATTTGCCATTGATTATTATTTTATGATTATTATTTACATATAATCATATATTATTATATATATATATCAGGGGTGGCTTCTTAATGAATGCAAGGCATGCACTGCATGCGTAAATAATATACTCAATGAATTTAAAATTATTATTTAAGTTAAAAAAATAAAGTTAAAATTATTATTAATATTATTAATATAATATTGGTTCTATCCTCGGTTACTACATAACTCATAAGAATACCATAAAAGACAAAATACAGCTTATCTAATATGTACTACACTGTAATGCATGTGACTGCATGCGTAAGTAAAATTACCACGAGCCGCCACTGATATATATATATATATATATATATAAATTATTTCACGAAAGTAACACGTGAAAAATATTTATGATGAATAAAACCACGAAGGAAAGGAAACACAGAATGGTGCTCAAGCGCTTTCGTCTAATGACATCCTCAGGAACACTGTGTTTCCTTTCCTTCGTGGTTTTATTCATCATATATACATATATATATATACATACATATATACATACAGGGTGTCCCATAAGTCCGGCATCATAGGAGAAATTCATATTTTTCTCTTTCTACAGGCCATAATGTCTGTGAGCAAGGAAGAACGAATCCAGATAATTCTACTCATAGGAAATCAGAGTCAAGAGAGGCCGCTGCTGAATTTAACAGACTGCATCCAGACCGCGAGCCAATAACACAGAGTTGTGTTAGCAGACTTGTTGCAAAGTTTAAGGAAACAGGATCCATAGAAGATAAACCATGCAGTGGACCTTCAAGGAGGTCCACTGACAATGATACAGTGACTGCTATCCTGGCTCATTTTAACAGAAGTCCCAAGAAGTCTCTTCAGCGATTGTCCGCCGAGACAGGAGTGTCAAAAAGTAGCATCCATATAAACTTCAGATCCTACAGAAATTAAGCGAAGATGATCCCGACTGGTGGATGGAATTTTGTGAATAGGCTATGGAACAATAGCACATTCTGTAAATAAAAGCTTTTGTTTTGCCTTTTTTTATTATTTTTCCTATGATGTCGGACTTATGGGACACCCTGTATATATATAAATATAAATTTTTTTATATATTATATATACCTATATAATATTATTATATTACATGATTATTTTAGTTGTAACTTTTTTATGTTTCTTTAATAATTTTTTCTCATTTACAGGAGCTAAAGAAATCTTAAAATAGACTTACAGTAATTAACAGGATCAAAATGAGTGTGTTATGTTCTGCTTCCACATGCCGGTGTGGAGATATGGAATATATTGAGCTATATCAGTTTAAGGCAGGTGTACTGCCACTCCAGCAAAATGTTATTCAAGTGATGATGATCATGCTGAGGCCAACCAGAGTTGGTAAGAATCAACTTTGTTAGTGATGCTGCATGGAAAGTTGCCTACAACTTGCAGAACCTTTGGATCTGGTGCAACCTATACACAAAGTCGATCAGTAACATTGTCAACCAGATAACAAAATTGTTTGAAGAGTTGAAAAAAACACTGTCAGGTTCGCTCACAGAGAATGACTGAAGCAAAATGAGCAGAAATTTCAGAATTCAACAACTGTGTTGCAGCCACTTTGTTTGATATCTCCTGTACAGATATGAAATCACAAAGATGCCAAGAGAAGATTTATGGTGTTAAAGTTACTGAGATAGTGGAAGTTCCTGGAGGATCAACAAGGACCAAGAAAAATGTTTTGTGATAATTCAGTGGACATGGCATGGCAAAGAACAGCTGAGAGGCAAATGAGGATGCAAGCTGCAATGGACAAGATGCTCCTAAAGGAACAAGAAGAGACAAAGAAAAATCAGTTTGTATCACAGCTTTACCAAGAATTTGATGGCTTGATAACAGATGAGGACACATTCACTGAAGATGAATATATCCCTGAAGAAAATATACCATCAACATCCAAAAAATGAAAATTTGTGTATGCAAACTTGAATGAGGATAGAGACAAGTTGCCTCATCAATACAGGCATATCCGTGAAAGTCTGGCAAAAATAAAAGAAGCGTTCTACAGAGTGGCTGACAAACTGATATCCAAATATCATTTATCATACAACCAAGCAACAGCAGCTATTATTGAAGTGAGAAACTACATGTTCAATCACAGCTGGAAGTACTTTGATGAAAATGCGCATTACATTGATTTAGACAGCTCCAGCCCAATCAGCATGCCGAAAAATAGGAAAAGCTATTGAAGCCTTTGTACTGGCAGAAATAGTACAAGAGATCATGAATTTGGATGAATTGGTCATAATTACTTATCATGATGATGGATCTAGAAAACAGGGTGCAGGGTCATTTTCTGTTCAAGGTATCACAATTAATGGAAAATATCGTTCCTTCCCAACGCTGCAGCTAGTTTCAGAATCACAAGAAAATCTAGCAGCACTGAGAGTTACTATCTTGAACATTTTATTGGTAGTCAGCAGTTTTGATCCTAAGACTCTGTATAAGAAAATAGATTTTGTGATGACTGATGCAACAAGCCACAACATTGGGGTTGAAAGCATTGTATCTGACATGCTTGACACTGATCACACACCTGAACATCTCTTATGTCAAGTTCATCCTACATTAATGTTTAATCACAAAATTGTTGAAGTGTTTAAAGAGATTGATAACACTATTGGACCAGACAAGATATTTGCAAACTTCCTTGTCAGTTGTGTTACATCCCATGATTCAATCACAGAACAGTTCATGGACTGTTTAGTGAGATTGGTTTCACACAATTATGACCATAAACAGTGGAACAAAGCAGGTGACTTTGATCAATACATCATGCCAAAGAATGCTGCTGCTGTTCGCCTACAAAAAGAGAGGTTCAATAGGCTTACTTTCTTGTGTGCTATCACCATCCACTTGGATGAAGATGTTTGTAATTTTCTCAACAAGTATGAACACATCACTAACCAACTTGCATTCATCCTGCGCTCATTCAGTAACCTTGAATATATTCGCATCCTTTGTCTAGCTGGTGCACTAATTGGAATACATTTGATTGAACCATTCATCAGTCTGACATCGGCTAGCAGAACAGATTATGCTAAGATCATGATTGCATTTCCAATGCTCTTATGATGATTTATGAAAAATGGATCCATCTGATCTTCTGAACATTGATGAGCCTGCATTCAACTTCATATCACCTGATAGGTTTAAAACGGTTCTGTGGAATGAAGACATCCGTAATTCAATCACGAAAGCCATTAACTGCTGCAAACCAAGAGTCACAAATGTTCTCAACATCATCATGAAGAAATTAGCAGCAGGATGGCAGAAACAACGTGGAGACATATTCCAGTTTGGTGACTGTGATGCGGAAGCCCCTCACAGGTAAGTGCAATACATAATTTTATAATGTCCTATTATTGTTGAATTGATGCTGTTTTTGTATCCTCATGGTACAGTACTATTTTATTCCTTTTCAGGTAGCATCGATGGATCAGGAGAAACTACAGAAAGCACCAATCAACAACTTGCATCCAGAATGGTCAGTGGGCAGCATCAACTATGAGCTCAGTCAACGTGGTGCAAAACAGCTACCTATGGCCAGTCATGCATATGTAAAAGGAAGAAGCACTGACTTGATTGAAGGCAAGTCTATGGCCAAAGTATATGTAAAACTAGTACAGCAAGATGGTCCCCTTCCTAACGTGTTGGTAGAATGGAGCAGAAAGCAACAAGAACTTAAAAGGCAAGGATTAAGTGACAAGGAGGTAGCAAACATAGCAGCTGACAAGAGAAAGAACAAAGATCTAGACACCCTGAAGAAACTTGGTGGACCTTTCACCAAAGCTAGTGAAGTAGATGATTTTGTGAATGATACAAGGTTGTCACTCAGAGAAAAATGACAGAATATACATCGAAGTGAGATATGCAAGAGATACATTGACATCTCTTCCCAGGTCATCAGATATCTTCAAACTGAAAAAGTACTACAAGAATCTTCCAATAGAGACTTATGCAATTAACTTGAAAATCTATCTAGACAGAGTTGCATCAAATATGACAATGATTATGAAAGATTTTGATAATGCTATAAATATACTTATGTGCTAAATAATGTGTGGTAATTAGAGGCATTTATATTATGCTATGTCTGAATTTATGATTTTTTGTTTTGTCTAGGTGATGTAAAAATACAGGGTGTCTCAAAAGTCACTATCTATTTCGGTGACATTAGATGTTTTTTTTAAAAATGCTATGCTGGCATAAAGATATGTACTTCTGGTGCAAATTTGTGTATTTAAAAAAAGTTAATTGGTTTATTATCCTGACATGCTTGAACAATTCCTCGAACCTCAA
Organism: Bathynomus jamesi; assembly: GCA_023014485.1. Lineage (NCBI taxonomy): Eukaryota > Metazoa > Arthropoda > Malacostraca > Isopoda > Cirolanidae > Bathynomus > Bathynomus jamesi. The sequence goes on along the minus strand of JAJOZX010000655.1, from coordinate 1,081,146 downwards.
CTTCTTACAGATGGCATTCTTGACACAGTAGTTTTTCAGCAGGATGGAGCACCGTGCCATTATGCAATAATTGTACGTGATTATCTTGACAGACGCTTCCCCGGTCGCTGGATTGGTCGTGGAGGAACACAACCATGGGCAGCACATTCACCCGATTTAACACCATTAGATTTTTTCACCTGGGGTTTCATTAAGTCTAAGGTGTACACTGGTAGAAGAATTAGTGATGTAGCCGAACTTTGAAATCGTATTACCGATGCAGTTCAGAAAATAATGCCTCAAATGCTGGAAAGTGTGTTCCAGGAAACAACTTATCGCTTTGAGCTCTGTAGAGACACTGATGGTTGCCATGTGGAAACAGATAAATAAATAGCACTAATTCTTTGTGGCACTTACTTTGAAATAAATATTTTTCGTCTTAAACCAGTTTTTTGTAATTCCCATTATTTTTCAAAATAGATAGTGACTTTTGAGACACCCTGTATATACATATATTATTTTTCATTATTTTCTAGCAAATATATTCTGTAATGAATTAATTAATTACAGGTCTATTTCTAACTTCTTCAATGATATTTCGTTTTTTAACAAGATTTGTTTAAATAAACTGGAATTTACTCTTAGAATAAACATTATGATATTCAATAAACTTTCAAACCACATGTACAGGGGGGGTTATTGAGTAAAATACATGATTTTTTTCTATTTCTAAGCTGTTCGTAAGTGATAACATATTTTAAGAACCAGAAAAAATAAATAATCCTCCAAAAATAAAAATTGACCCCCCCCCCCTACCTTAAATCACTATATATTGTAACTCTGTTATACGTATAACATACCTATAACACAAAAGTGATGCAATTGGCAATGTTGAATTCCTTCCAGCATGCCATAACACTCTTGTTAGTGCCATCCTCCATGGCATTCCGAATGCAGATAAAGGTGAGACATGTGTACGCTGCCTTAAAGCACTGAAATTGTAAAATTATAACCTGCAATAGTTGAAACCGCGTAAGAAAAATCTGCGTAAGTTGCGAGTCTACTGTACTTCTAATATCTTCTCTAATACTACGTTAGTTCTACATCTAAGCTTTTATTAAGCAAGTTTTCTTCTGTCTCAAGCAATAACATTCACTTCCTCACAAAAATCAATCACATTCATTCTCTTCCTCATTCTTTCATTTATACTTCCTTCACCTCTATCTACTCCCCATTCATCCCTCACACTTTCCATTAAGGTTACAATACTTTGCTCAGTTACACTCCTTTCTCTCTCTCATACATTTTCCCTTTCACTCTCACTCTCACTCTCAAGAATTGCAAACCCCACACTCTTAATCCCCCCTCCCTGACACAATCTTTCTACTTCAGAGTGAAGAAGATTTCGCCTGTTCTGCTCTTCCACTCCACCCTCAGAAAATCCTAAAAAAGAAAGGCCCTCAAGGTCTGGAACCCCAAAACCCTCAAAAGAGAATTATCTAGATGGTCCAGGCTGGCACCAAGAACCACCAAAGTCCCGAACATCCCATTCTAACTCCGCCTCACTTGCGGCTATTGCAGAGTCAAACTGGGAATCCTTCAGCTTAAGTACTTCACCTATCTGCCTGGCTTTCTCACCTTTCATTCCCTTTCTTCTCACCTTTTTCTTCCTTTTCGCCCACTTTGGCACAATCAAGAATTCCAGATCTGCATCCATCCATTCACCCTGGATTCCCATCATGTTCTTGGTTTCTAGTGCTTTCTTTTGTTCCATCTTCTCACGCATATCATACATTGGATGACATAAGATGTATTCTGGAGGTATTTGCCATTTGCGTAACTGCTGATGATGCGATCTTACTTCTTCACATTGTCCATTATCTTGCTCCTTCTCTATCACATATGTTACCCCATTCTCCCATACCTTTTTCACCACAAATGGACCCTCAAACTTTTGCGTCAACTTATACTCATTCCTTCTCCCAGTCTCATGCACCTCTTTCAAAACAAGCTCACCAACACCAAATGACCAAAAATGTATACCGGCCTCTCTCCATCTATCACATGCATTCTCATTTAATTGTATATCCTTTTGCACAGACCTTCCAAATGTAGACACACACCTTCTTGGGGAAGTTTGAATGGCTGAGTGGTATGTCGAATTGTAGCACCAAGCAATTCTTGCCAATTCAACATCCCACTCAGCCCCTTCCTTAGTACATACACACAGCATTTCACTTATTATTTTCACCATTTGCTCAGCCAAACCATTCGAAGCAGACATAAATGGAGTTATTCTAACATACTCTATCCCATTCTCACTCAACCTTCTTTCAAAACTAGCACCCCTTAACTCAGGCCCATTATCTGTTAAACACTTATGCGGCCTTCCAAGCATCATTGGCAACATATTCTCTCTCATCACTCTCGCAACATGCTCACTTGTTGTATTTTCTAATGCAGCAACATACACAAACTTACTCTTGTAATCGACCCCTACTAATATTCCAACTTTCCCTCTACTCATTCTCAGCATACTCACAATATCAAACACCACAAGCTCCCAGGGTTCTTTCACTTCAATCTTTCGCACTGGGGGGCAACTATACTGGGACTGGTATTTTTGCTTTTGGCAACTCTCGCAGGTAGTTGCCACTTCAGCAACAACCAGTCCCAGCCTAGGGTGGAAAACCATTCCTTTCATCAACTCCCATAACTTGTTTTTTCCCACATGCCCATACATCCTATGTGTAATAATAACCAATCCTACTATACCCTCAAATGTCATCACTGGCACACTCTCTGTCTCACCCACCTTATTTACCCTCATATAATATAGCACTCCCAACCATACAGCCAATTTTTTCTCGTACCTTTTATATTCTTCCACCTCTTGACCACACACACACATCTGTACCATTATACACATATTCTCTCAACTCGCATATCACCTCATCTCCCTCTTGCATATCTAAAATATCTTCATCTCTCAACACTTCACACTGGTCTTCCACCTCTAACTCAATTGCTCCCACTAACACAGCATCTATACCTGTGCTTGGAAACATTCCCATACTGACCACATGCTTTCCTCTCATTACTGAGCCCTGACCAACATCCACACTCAAGTTCATATTCTCAAGGAAATCAGTTCCCAGTAAAAAAATCCCAAGGCATTGATTCCCCTTTCAAGACTATGAACTTGTGCTCCCATACCTCTTTACATGCACCTAATCCCACCCTCAACTGCACAGCTTCATGTGATGTGACTGTTCCCCCTCCTATACCACGTATTCTCACACCCACTCTTTCTCGGGATACAGGCACATTCCCTTCATTTAAATCACACAACACTTGCTCATTCACCAGACTGATTTGGGCACCTGTATCCACAAGACCTCTGTAGAGCTCAATAGGACCTTCTGGAACCCTTACAGGTACAACAGAAGAGCTGAGCTCTACCTCATCCACACAGTCACATATCATCCATGGCCCCTCTAACATACCTACTTCTATACAACCCTCCCCCTCTGACTCTCTCTGTGCAGATCTAACTTCATCCGAAACCCCTTCCAAATTTTCACCTGGCACTATACTTTTATACATCTTTCTTTCACTCACCAAATTGTAATGTACACCACTAATAAATACACTGCAAATGCAAAATCAGGGCTCCTTTCTCCTCGATCCTTTCATCTTTATACACAACTGGACAATCACTACCATAATGCACATACACTTCAATACTAAACAATGAGCTGACCACCATGAGGACCTCTTGGAAAGGAGAAACACCGGGGCTCATCATGGCTTTCAGCTCAAGTACATAATTGCGGACCTTTCAAACACCCATCCTTTCAGGTTTCTGACTCGCTTCATTCATAACCAAGGTCTGCAATTCATTCACACTTCCAGGTATTCTCATTTTTAATCCATCCAATTCCATATCTTTCAACTCATACCATACACTTTCAAACAAACTGTTGCCAACCCCCCCCTACTTTCATGCAACTTTACTATTCCCACTGGCAAATACTCAGGGTCAACCACTTTTTTCTCACACCTTTCATTCACCCCAGGTATTCTTGACATAAAGTCAGCCATACAATTCCTTTCCCCTGGCACATACTCAATCTTATAATCAAACTCACTCAACTCAAGCAAAGTTCTAGCAATTCTTCCATCCACAACTTTCATTCTCTCCATGTATACCAAGGGCTGATGATCAGTCTTTAAAATAAATTTCATTCCATACAAAAATGACTTGAAAGCTTTCACACAAAACCTCATTGCTGCAAATTCTCTCTCAATTGTACTGTACTTTCGCTCTGCCTAACTGAATGCTTTAGATACATACCCAGTTACTCTCCTTCCTTCCTGTCCTTCCTGTCCTTCCTCTCCCTGCAACTGGCACAAGCATCTGCCCATACAAAATCCACTCGCATCTGTATACAATTCTAGCAAACTCACTCCTTCACTCATGTCTGGATAAGCCAACTCTACATCTTTCGCTGCTTCCACTCTCATTTGCTCAAAGGTTTCATTCATCTTCTTAGTCCACACCAATTGAGTACTCGCTATAAATTTCCTCTGAAACTCTACAAGTCCCAGAAAAGATCTAAGTTCATGGACTGTCTGAGGTTTTGGGAACTTCCTGACTTTTTCCATATACTCCCCACTCTTCTGTATACCACTTGAACTCACCTTGTGCCCAAGAAATGCCACACTTTCCCTGAACCACTCACACTTACTTGGTTTCACTTGTAGTCCAACTTCATCCAACACTTGCAGTACCTCTCTCATTATCTTCAGGTGCTCCTCAAATGTGTCTGTCATAATCAAAATGTCATCTGAAACAAATGACATTTTCCCTTGCAAACTTAGCAAGAACACGATTCATTGCTCTCTGAAATGCAGTAGGTGCAGCTGTAAGTCCAAACGAGAGAGCCTGGAACATATAATGGTTCTTTGCTGTGGAGAAAGCAGTTACAGGACGAGAGACTCTAGCTCAACTGGCATCTGGTAATAGCGACCTCAATAGGTCTATACTAAACACCCTCTTTCCATGCAAAGAGTATACACCTTTGTTTATCAAGCACATTGGAAACACCTCTTTCACTGTCCTTTCATTCACCATTCGATAGTCCACACACAAGTGAATCCTTCCATCAGGTTTCCACACAGGCACTATTCTACTATACCACGGACTTGTGCTCTGTTCACTCACTCCCATTCTCTCTAATTCCTCACACTGCTCTTCTCTCTCACTCATTACTAGTGGGGAGAACTGTCTTGGCCTTTGGTAGATTGGAGTCTCATCCATTAACTGGATCCTGAAGGGGGGGAGTTTTGTTAGATGGAGATCATCATCTCCTCAGGCCAATATGCTCCTTTTCTCCCCTGCCAGCTGCCACACCTGCATTCGTTCACTCTCACTCAACTGTTTACCAACAATCACCTCCTTTCTGATTTGTTCATTTGTCCATTCCTCCCCACATTCTTGCCCTTGCTCATCCATTTTTATTCCATTTTCTCCCTCCTCACATACTTCCTCAATCACTGTATATGCTCTCCCTATCACATCCCCCTTCATTTATTCTCTTTCGCCATGCATCCTCATCTTCCCTAGCCTGCACACAAATCCATGGGTTACTCTCATCAATTATTCCATCATACACATCCCCAACTCTCTTCACTCTATACGAGGCATCCATACCATTCACAAAAATCATGCCTCCGTGCCTTTTTTTCCTACCATCACTCACTGGCCACTCAACATGCACCAATGCTGGGGTTCCCTTTTCCAGATTTACACTCTCAGATGCTCTCACCTCATACCCTTTTATTACCCTCATCCAATCCGATTCACTTTTCCCCATATAGAATTCACACTCACCCAACTCATTCTTCCACTCAATCATACATCTAGCAGGATGGATCACCAATCGATTCTCTTTCAAAAACTCATACCCTAGAATCATGTCATACTTTTCACTCCTTATCAACCACATAAAGTACACATTCTTTCATTTCACACCCCATCAATTTCACTTTAATCTGCACCTTTCCCAACACTCATACTGGGATGTTCCCAACCCCTTTAATTTCCCCAATTACTTCCCAATTCACTCTTCCTAATTCACTCTCTTTACACAAACATTCAACTCCTTGCTTATTAAGTTAGGTAAACATCCCGTGTCCACTAATGCCCTCCATACACTCCCTCCCCATTCAACAGGAATAACCATACACACTGCCTTTTTCTCACTTGCTCTCACTTCCTTATTCACTTGACACCATCCTGCTAATGCCTCAAATACACATTCATCACTCACAGAAGCAGGGACCCCAACCCCAACACGAGGCCCCTGCCCTATGCGTTTCCCGTACTGGGACCAGCTTCGCCATTTCCAGTGGCAGCGCCCCCTTGAGGGCCCTGCCTCTGAGGTTGAGGAGCTGGTATGGCTGACACGCCAATGTCCTGCATGAGATACAGGACTCCCTCCCGCTGGTGCCGGAGCACCTTGTTGTCAGGCTTGACAGAACCGGGCAATATGCCTAAAGTTCCCACATGCCCTACATTCATGCCCAGGCATTCTGCATTCATACACCATGTGTCCCATCTGCCCACATGCAAAACATGCACCCACTCTTCTTCTACATGTGTCTATACCATGTCCCCCTCTACCACAATACGGACACCCTCTTACATTCCCTATATTCCCTCCATTCATTGGCCCTCTTTGTTCATTCAGTCTTGACTGGCCTTGAGGCCCTTGCCTTTTATACATTTGCCCCAGCATTGGACCATTCATTCTGGGACTCAATGTGGGAGGAGGCCCTGGTTGTTGCATGGCCGACCCTCCATACATCCAGCATTTCCATTGGGTATTGGGCCCTGGATGCTTGGCTAACTGGAGGTTGAGCTGGCCTAGTATTTCTTAACGCTTCCACATAACTAAGAAACACAGGTACTTGTTCCTCCCTCATCAATGTCCCCATTCGCACATCTGCTTCCATATTACGCCCAATCCCACTCTCGTATACTCGGTCCTCTAACAATTCCAAGATTTCATGCCACTTCAAACGTGTCCCTCTCACTCTTACACACACTTTCCTCTTAACATTCAAAAACTCCCTCACACTCTCAGCCACTGTCTCAATCAACTTTCTTACCAACCTTTTATTCTCATCTATCCCATCATCTCCAAATTTCTTTTTCACCAAAGTTTCAAGTCTATATGCATACAAATCACTACTCTCTCCCTTCTGCATCCTTGGTCTCTCAAAATCATCTTTCTTTCGATATTTCACACACCCTCTTATTCTCAACACTTGCTCCACCAATCTCTCCCTTAACACCTCATACTTCACAGGCATTCCTGAATTTACAACAACATTGTAAAACTCTAGCAACCTACCTTCCAAACAGTCACCCATCTCTTTCACCCAATACTCAGGTGCATCTGGATACTTGCTCTTACAATAATGTTCATACTCTTTCAAAAACTCTTGTACATCTCCTCCACTATAAACATTAAATTTTGCAACCTTCAGAATCTCCCTAATTAGGATTCCCTTATGCATTCTTACACCCTCGTTCGTATCACACACTGTTTCAGTCTCACTCTCATACACGCTATCCTCAATACTGGAATAGAGTGAGTCATCTGCACTAACGCAGCATTGAACCCTCTGAGAAGTCCTCTTACCAGATGCCCTCTGAGCCCCCCTCATTCCTGCCTTGCCCCTCTTAGTCTGCCCTTCCATCCTCTTACCTTTCTCCCTCTGATCCCCACCCTCAAGCTTTTTACCTTCCTTAGGAGTGGAATGCACCATCACCTTGTAAGGTCTTTCTTCTTTCCCCTCACTCACACTTTCACTCTCTTGTCCTTCCAGGCCCCCTACTGCTACATCTTTTGGACGTGTCCCTTTCTTGTTACCAACACCCTTACTATTTTCCCCTTCAAAACCCCTCTTCCCTTCCTTTTTTCCAATATCACTCTTTCGCTTACCATCTTTCCCATCAAGCTTGCCCTCCAACTCACTCATTCTCTTAACCATTGCCTTTAACCCATCATCCATCTCTCTCCTATTCTCAGTCATCTTTTCTTCCATCTCTTGATGGCAAACTACCAATCCTTTACTCTGCTCATCTAATCTACTTTGCAATTTACCCAAAACATTCTCTAATTCCACCTTCTCTAACTCTAATTGATGATTCCTAGCCCTTTCTACCTCCAACGCCTCCTCCATCTCCCTCAACCTCTTCTCTAACTCCTCCTTGGTAGGCATCTCTAAAGATGCTACCCTACTTTACTTCTACTCTGTTAACTACTACTACTACTGCTACACCTTCACCATACACTACTACACCCAACTTACTACTACCCTTTCAATCTCCTTCTATACAACCCAACCAGGAGAAGCAACGTTAACCTAACGGCTACACCAGACAAAATATAGAAATTTCTATTTTTAAGGCCTTCACACAGCCAGGCTGCCCAGTGCCCACCTTGAAGGGTTGTTGGATCCAGGCTCACCACCCAGACCTCTGATTCCACAACTGTTGGTTCATACCACCAACAGTTTCTCACTTGTTTTACAGTTCTTGCAAAAGTAATTTCCTTCTGTGCCACGAGAGAACTCACAGCATTAGCGTAAGATTGACAAAACTTATTCCAATATGAAGCAACGAACTTAACATTAATAGCTTCTTCTCCTAGTGCTTCAATATTTTTGGCATCCTTTTCTTGATAAAATTTATAGTTCTTTTGGTTTAATAATGGTCTTCAGTTTCTTAGACAGATCTAGCTTGAATTTAGTTCCTTCCTTTAACAAACAAGTACTTTATTCCTTTTGTTAAATATTCTACTATTTATTTTCTGTTTTAACATTTGATTCAGTTTTGACACCCATAAACACCAGATTGTTTTCCCCACTTCTCACAGCACTTTCTCAAAACTCGAGTTTTGACACACCCGATTCTTGGAATTTATTAGCTTGTAAACACTTCTGAATATCACAAGCTTCTCTCTGACAAGGATCACCTTTCATGTAATTTTACTTCAAATGTTAATTTTTATAGACAATATTCATGGATAGGTCTTATAAGCAAATAAAGCAAGGCTTTGTTTGCTAAAATGTTTTAACAAACAATTATTTTACTCCTCTGGAAAGGAAGAGAGAACCATGAAAATCCTATCTATAACAAGTATTTCAATCATAAATTAAATAATAATAATAATCAAGGCCAGGGGGAAAGGGCTGACAACTAAAAGGAGAAAAAGGTTTCACCCTCCACAACACAACCTCAATGGACTGCGTAGCTCCCACTGGATTGGATCCACAATCCAAACCTGATGAATCTGCACCATGTGAGTTGAATCCCAACTGGTTGCCTAGACAACACAAGATTATTAGTTACATGCATCAGGCACCATTAATTACAATAATAACATAACAGGCAATTAATCAACAAATATTAACTGGAATCATGACTTCATAATTGATCACTGAAAAACATAATTTACTCATGAAATCAAAGCACATAAATAATAAATAACAACATAAAAAATAATAGCTACAAACATTGACAATTATGGCAAACCTATCTCACATGAGTTAACCTATCATCAGTGCCAAACAAGCATGGGCAAAAACCTAACTCTGGAATAATGTGACTGGTGACCTATAATAATGATAATCGGTTCTCTAGCTAGTTACATGATGGGATTACAGATGACTGGATTTGGCTAAAGGAAACTCCAGGGCTCCTACATGTACTGCAAACCAGGCAATAAGTAAAGGTCTGATGTCTGATTCTAACCTGGCCTGATTTATTACACCTATCTATACTCAGTCACAGTTTCAACAACCTATATATATGTCTACTTTTAATAATAATAATTAATACTAATAATGATGGTGAAATACAAATGACACCACCACAATAACTAGGAATAAAGATTATGAACAAGTCTTTATTCCTATTGTACACTGGCCAAGGATTACAAGCTAGAGCACTTAACATCATACCTCTAAAGGCTTTCCAAACTCCCTTGGCTTCCAACAGGACATGTCCGTATTAATCTCAGCCTGTCTATTGAGCCCTCTATTCAGGTTTCATAACCTTTTAATAGGTTTCCAATCAAATAGTCTGGACGTTACCATACATTGTTTTTACCATTAACAGGCTTACTAACTAGACTCCTGTGGGGAGAGAAAAACTTGAGAAGAACCAGATAGGACTTGAAAATTAGGGTGAGGTTTTTGTGAAAAACTCCACAACCCCAAAAGGAGGATTTGAAAATCAGGGGAGGGTTGTGAGAAACTTCACAACCCCCACATTCCTTCCCCCTAAGAAAAAACCCCTCTCTCACAATTCTTTCTTCCTCCATGTTCTCTACCAGGATAATGCATCTATTGACAATCTAAACATGGGAGTATACATTACAAAAGTTATTGCATCAAAACAATGCTGACCCTCCCAGTTCGTTAACTTATTTACATTAACACTCAGTAGTACCACAAATTATGACAAACTTATTTAATAACAATTGCTACACTCAAACTGGCCAATTATAACAAATAGAGAAAACTATTTACATAACAAAGTCAACTTAACAAAATGCATAAATCTCACTATTACATTAATCAATTTGGTACCACTAAACATTATACATTAATTCCAGAATATTGTAGCTACCACTAAACATTATACATTAATTCCAGAATATTGTAGCTACCACTAAACCATTATACATTACTTCCAAATATGCACATGGTAAATACTGGCATTTTCTTTTTTAGCACCACTTTTGTTTCACTTAACCTACATATTGTTCACTGGTATAACCTCCTTGTTTCTGGCACAACCTACAGTTTCTGCCCAGAGCACCTCCAACCCTCTTTTGGGTCACAACATTTACTGTTTTTTTCTTGCTTGATTCACTTCACTGTCTCTGTTTCCCTTAACACTGGATCAAGAGACCAGAACCCATAAATTTGACTATAGTGTTCTTTGCACACTATACCATGGAGAAATCTAGCAAATAACCCCTTTGTTCATCCCCCACTCTAGCCAGGTGTATTCAATCACGAATCATCTGGGAATTCAAGTGAGGTTTTTTTTTTTTTTTAACCAGAGTATCAGTAGGAACAGTGAAAAAAAAGAAAAGATGGAAAACCAAATCAAGGCTAGAAGTGCCACCTTATTCCTGTCAAAGGAAACCAAATGAAAGAAAAGAATGGGCTTAATCCTCACTCAACCCCCCCCCCCCCCCTTTTTTTTCAAACCACTGGAATGTCAATTAGTAGTAAGCCAGTAGCATGCATCATTCCATATCTTTCCCTCAGAGTTTTATCCCTGCTGCTTATTCCCCTAGAACAATTAATTATTGATCCCTTCAGAACAAAAGGTTCACTAACTACCCCTCCCCTGGTTATATACCCAAAATAAACACAGAAATCAGTGAATAATCCATTCTTACATCCCTTTCAAGGGCTGAGTACATTGGGTATCCTCTCACAGGAAAGAAAACCCAAAATCTAGTCATTTTATGGTGTATTTTATAACAGATTTACCCACAATACTTCACTTCAGTTTACTCTGTTACCTCTGATTCTGTACTGAAGGGTCTGTGGTTGTACATTTGGTAATTCTGCAAGATTGCCACAGGAGCGTGTGAATGGGCGGTTGAGCCCTGACTGGGTTAAGTTTCTCTGATTGTGAAGTATTGGTCTCAGTTTGGAAATGATGATGATGACTCGTCCAAGCACGAACCTTTTGTCTATACTCATTTAGTATCTCCTGACATGTGGTAAATCCTGAATGCACGGGGCTAAAACTAACATGGCAAGACTGAGATTGAGGAACTTGAGGTGATCCTGGCATGGAATCAGTGAACCCAAGGGATGAATTCTCCAAAGTACTCAATGCATCATTAGCTAGGTCTACAGACTGTTGTACAAGTCTCAATGATTGCAGGGCCAATTTTAATCCATCTAATGGAGCATCTTCCTCCAGTGTGTTCATATGTTCATGCAAATCTGTCAAATTACCCTGGACTTCAGTTTCCCCAGACTCATTTTCAGAAACAGCACCCCACAACTAATTTTCTTCTAGTGGAGATATGATTTGGGGACCCATGAGACAAGACTCACTAATGGGAGTACTGGAGAAAATTGATTCTAATGACCCTGCCAAAATCAGAGTTCTCATAACCAAGTGAAGGTATATCATTACCTTCTGACTCCTGTATAGTTCAAAAAACTTGCTCCCCCACTGGATTAGACCCTGCTTGAATCTCTCTAACTGGTGTCTGAACATCTGTCTCCCCCAAATGCTGAGTTACCAGAGGCATATCTCCACAGTTTAGCTCCACTGGCAGACACCCTTCCATTCCAGCAGTTGTCTCAGCACTAAAATTACTGGTCCCATCATACTCCCAACACTCTACCAAGGGATCTCTCCAGGTAATACTTTGTCGCGCATTCAGGAGTGTATTCAACTGGTGATATTTCTCTGAAGAAGAGATTTCTTCTTCTGTATCTGAACCACTGGTCCCATCACTGGGGTTCCCCATGAAAGCTACCCGGGATTCCACTTCAGGGGCACCAAAGCCCTCAAAGGAATATTCAGAGCCATCATCTGACTCACCACTATGCTTATGGCAATTGATGGTAAGTCTGGGATCTGGGTCTCAGGTACTTTCTGCAATTCCTGTTCTGTCCTATGCTTCTGTAGATATTTTGGGGGTTCATGCCAGGCCTTCAAATGGGTATGATGTGCTTTTATAACTCGGCAGGGTGGGGGTGCCCTCAACGGTTGATATTCATAGGATACTCCATTACTTTGTACTTGACTAACCTTGTAAGGACCAGTATACTTGGGGGAGAATTTCTGCGAGGTGTTCTGGTCACTGGTAATGATCTTCTTAACTACTTTCTGGCCCCCCTTCCATATTTCCTACAATTGAGGGGGAACAACTACAGTAGCGATATTCTGGTGACATTGTTCCAAGAGACAGTCAGTGGGGGTTGTCTTTATTTCAGAATAGAAGATATTGTTGTAGGTAATCACAGCCGTTACCAGATTCGTATCCCATTCCACTCCTGTTTGTCCCAAGCTTCTCAAGAACTCTCCAATTGTTCTATTTACACATTCAACAGCACCATTGCTAGCAGGCTTAAGTGGACTAGAATAAACATGCATAATCCCATAGTGATCAAGGAACTCTTGGAACTCCTCCAAACAGAATTCAGGCTCATTATCTGTCAGGAGCCTCAGGAATTCTTAACAAGTTGGGGGAAATATCATGCTCCATCAACTGGATAATGGTAGAAGACCTTATCGTTCTTAATGGGCAAGCCACAACCCACTTGCTAAAATGGTTAACCATCACCAGACAACCAAGGTACCCTTGCCAGGTGCATGGGAAAACCACAATATCGGCAGTCACTTATAGTTCAAAAGGATGTTCATTTTTATCTTCAAGGTTGGTGGGATGATAGGCTGACTAGCTACTTTATACAACTGACAGGTGTCATAGGTAATACAGATGTCACTAGCTACTTCATACAAATCTGGGTGCCATACAAACAATTGCAAAGCTTCCACCAACTTATTACACCAAATATGTGCCATTTCCATGTGGAAACTGAGGGCCATATCCACGAGCAAGGTGAAAGGTACTACACAGCTAATATACCCAGTAGTGTGGACCAAAATGGGGGGTAAATTATAAAGTTGAAGAAATCCTTGTTCCACATTAATGCCCTTGTTCCTTTGGACCAGATAGACATGTCGGCAAAATTTTGGTCAAATATGAGAATATTTAGGGGTCCCGAGATTTAATGACTTATAAAAATTTTCCAATGAATAGGCACGCTTAGAACATCAATGATCAACTCAACTCTTGAGTTGCAACTTATGAAAAAATTTCTTCTTATTTAAGAAATTTTTGGTGTTAATAGAGTACAAAAACAATCTTAGATCATTATTTCAGAGAAAATTATTAATAAGGAAAACAAAAATTTTGGATAAAATATATTATCCTTAATTGGTCAACTCTAAATTAAAGGCTTTGCCTAATTGGCTTGAACCTTTTAGTTATCCTTTTTATCTCCTAATTTAACTGGTTTATTTTACTATTTCAGAAATTTAATTTTTTAAACTAAAAATGGCTACTCGTTCTAAAACTAAAGTTTGGCTCATTGGCCATTTATATAAAGATATACTTTGTTGCTGCTTACCTACAAAACTGCAAGTTTTGCAAAAATATTTCTTCTATCAAAAAGAGGAAAAATTGGGACGAAGAAGATCCATTAATCTTTGCTTAGATGAAGTGATGACCTACTGGGAGAAAGCCAGGATTCCCACAATGCGTAGAGACTGCCATCCGAAAGATTGACTCTTTAATAAGCTGTTATGATAAATTGATGAAAAACAGAAAAAGGCCTGAGGAAAAATGCCATATTGAAGAAGCTATGTTTAAAGATGTGAATTAAGGCTGAAATTCTTGATATTGGTCACTCTAATGCCCTTTTGATGATGTCAAATGAAGAAGACAAGCTTTTCTACTTAAGCCAGCAAGAATATCCTACACAAAGTAGCATGGGTACAGTAGACCAAATTCTTGCAAAAAGAGAGAAAAGAAGGCTTCATCGTGAAGAATTAGAGTGTGAAAGAGCCCTCAAAGAGCAGAAGCAATCTAAAAGATCATTCTTGCCTGCCAATAGAGATGATTTCACATCGTCATCGTCATCATCACCATCAACTAATGACAACAACCTTGAAATGAATTTTCAAGGTCCCTCTGAAGAGCAATTTAAAAAGAAAATGTTGGCTCCTAAAAAGTCAAAGCCTATTGACAAAAATGTTGTAGCAGCCTATGATAGAATGAATCTTTCCAATCGAGATGCAGCTATGTCTTATGCTGTTGTTTCTCAGTCTTTGGGCCATAATTTGGAAAACATTACAGTGTCAAAATCTACTATGCTTCGAACTCGTCAAAAGTTACGCAAAGAAATAGCAACAGAATATCAAGAGCAAGCATTTTGTCCTGGAGAGCCTTTAGTTCTTCATTGGGATGGAAAAATGCTCCCAGAGATATCAGGTTAGTTTTTTTGTCTGATTAATTTAGCATATTTATATTTTATCTCTCAGGTGAAAAACTTAGTTGTGGGTCTGGTTTTCACACCTAGGCAATGTGTTATTATCTGGTTGGTTTTAATTAAACATTTTGATAGCTAAATTTCTATTTAATTAGGTTACATTTCACCGTCTGAAGCTAGTTTTCACAATCTACACCATTTTACCTTCAAATTAAAATAACTCAAGTTCAAATTAAAATAAGTCAAGTTTAATTTAAAATAAGTCAAGTTTAATTTAAAATAAGTCAAGTTTAATTTAAAATAAATCTTTAAAATAAATCAAGTTTAATTTAAAATAAATCTTTAAAATAAATCAAGTTTAATTTAAAATAACTCGTTTAATTTAAAATTATATATTATATATATATAAATTATAATATATATAAATATATTAAATATAAAATAAAATATTAAATATATAATATAATATATATAAAATAAAATATTAAAAATAAATATATATAAATTATATATAAATTATATATTTTAACTTTTTCTTGCAGGCGAAGGAAGAACGGAAAGGATTGCAGTGTTAGTCAGTGGGAATGGTGAAGAGAAATTGCTGGGAATTCCTAAAGTCACTGCTGGCACGGGTACGGAGATGGCTCGTGTTTGCATTTCTCTCCTGCAAGAACATGATATGACCCAGAGAATTATTGGGCTGTCATTTGACACAACAGCATCCAATACAGGAATCCATGCTGGAGCTTGCACTAAAATTGAACAAGAACTTGGAAAAGAGCTTTTATATTTAGCCTGCAGACACCATATTTATGAGATTGTCCTATCTCAAGTCTTCCGGACTTCTATGGGCCATTCCTCTGAACCTGATATTCCAATCTTCAAAAGATTCAAAGCTCAATGGGATTTTATGGATCATTCTCAAATCACAACTGCTGTTGATTCCCAAAGCTGCAGAATAATTGAAAGAGTTCAAGATTTAAAAAATCAAACAGTCTTAATCATGAAGGAGGCACTCAACTCTAAACAGCCAAGAGATGATTATAAAGAATTTTTTCAACTTGTTCTCTTGTTTTTTGGAGAAGAAAGCATTTCTAATACTCCCTTGAAGAGACCTGGAGCGTACCATCATGCAAGATGGATGGCAAAAGGAATTTATGCATTTAAGCTTTTTCTTCTCCAAAATCAATTTAAGATGACTAAAAAAGAACTTGATGCAATAACAGAAATTTGTTTATTTGTTGCATTGGTATACGCAAAATCTTGGGCAAAAGCTTCTCAACCAGAGGAAGCCCCAAATGTTGATCTTAAATTTTTGCAAGATCTTGCAATAATGGAGGAAAATTCTTTGATATCAAGTGTTATCAAGCAAGCCCAAAATGCCATTAAACGACATCTGTGGTACCTCTCAGAAACACTTGTTGGATTAAGCTTCTTTGACAAAAGCATATCCCTTGAAGAAAAGGAGCAAGTGCGAAATAATATCAAAATGCCTCCAAGAAATAAGGGACTGAAACGTTTAGAAGCAAAGGTAACCCTAGCTTCTTTTAAAGAAAAAAGGATTTCTGATTTTGTTACTTCAAGGACTAAATCTCTTTTTGATGCTCTACATCTCAATTCTCTCTTCACTGAAAATTCTGCATCAACATGGGGAATAGATCCTGAGTACCAAAGAGGCTGTGCTAGAGTTCGTGCCCTTAGAGTGACAAATGACACAGCTGAGTGGGGTGTTGCATTGATTGAAAAATTTAATCAAGCAGTGACAACTAAAGAAGAGGACAAACAATACCTGCTCAAAACAGTTTTCAAGAATCGTAAAGAATTTCCAACAAAAAATAAAGCAGAACTTATGAAAATGAGGAAAAACTAATTTTTTCAGCATTAAAAGGAAAAGTGCAATTTTCTCGGGACCCCTAAAACTTGATGTAGAGGTTTCAAATTTTGTAATTTGATTAAGGTAAGCAAAAGGAATAACATTACTCATGTGGAACAAAGATTTTTAAACCTTCATTTTTTTGGTCCACACTAATTACCCAGTCCTACTTTGATGTGCTATCACCCCACTCCTTAACTATAATTCCCTCCAGTTCTGCTTAAACTGCTTCAAGGCAGGTTTGCCTTCTGGTAGGGGCTTTGACTGGGCCAATAGTCCATGCACTCATTGCAACAATCAGTTCCGTTTTTGCATTAGAATCACTGATTCTGAGTCAAGCAACTCTCGGTTCACTATCCACTTCTTCTTCCTCAAATACTGAACCCAACTCTGGCTCCTCTGCTTCGATGTCTGGTACCTCTTCCTCCATGCATGCTGCCTCCTCTAGCGCCTCTACTCCAAAACATTCCACTAACTCTGGGTCTCCATATGACCATGCAGCTACATCAAACTTCATTTCAATGTCAGCCATAATTAGATAGTTTGAACCTAACAAGAAACAGTACGGGAGACTATTCTCTGGGGCTACTGCAAAAGGTAGTTGGATCTTTTCATCTCTACCCTGAATAGTCAATTTTACTAGTCCTTGACAGGGTACCAATTTCACCCAATCCCAGTCAAGATTATCTGGCAAGGCTGTACTGATACTTCTTCCTCTTCTCTCTTTTAAACTCTTGACCACTGACTCGGATACTAAGCTAATCTCTGCTCCTGAATCCAACATAGCACAGTAATTGACTGCACCCAACTGTACCCAAGTCCACAAGTGACCCTTTCACCCCTGGCTTCCCGATCTGGATTCTGCAGTAACAAATTCCCTTCACACTGCTCTATATCACTTTTTCCCGCTACCTCCTGGCCAGTTTCCTGCTCCATAGTGTCCACCTGTTCCACCATCAACTCTGCTGGCTCAGCAAACCACTTGTGTGCTATCAGTGGATTGTAATGTACTCCAGATATACACTGCAAATGGACCCTTCTTTCTGGGGTATCAGGGACAGTTACATCCATAACGTACACAACTGGCTTTACACCATAGTGAACCCAAACCCTCAAGGAATAACAATGGCTTGCGGCTAACAGTACTTCTGGAGTTACCAACTCCAGGTTGTCTCATCATTTCAGGTCTTTTATGCGGCGGGCATTATTTGACAAGCGATACCTCTTGGGAAAGGTGATCAATTCATCCATCAGCTCTCTCCGTAATTCCAATGGGTGTTGTGGAGGATTCCAAGGTGGCCCATGCTCGTAATGATGATCCTGCAACACTTGTACTAGGCTAATAAACAACGAATCACCACCTCCATCAACTTTGAGTACTCGCAGTCCAGGTGGTAAGCGATTAGTGAGGTGTTCTGTCTCTCAGTTGGTCACTCCCAGCAGGTGTATTCGTGACAATGCATCTGCAGCTCCATTCTCAGTCCCAGGGCGATACGAATTTCAAACTCAAAGTCAGCGAGATCTTCATAAGTTCGGGCCAATCTACTATCAACAATCTTCATGTTGCTCAGGTATTCTAATGGTTGATGGTCTGTATACAGTACAAAAGGCACACCATATAGAAATGGGCGAAATGTCTTCACACCCCATCTTAGGGCTGCCAACTCCCGTTCTATAACTGAGTACATTCTCTGGGCCTTGGAAAAGGTCATTGATGCATAAGCAATCACCTTAAAATCACCATTCTGTTTTGTCCCAAACAAGCACCAGCGCCAACCCCAAGCATCCACATACAGTTCCAATTTTCAGCTTCAGGTCTGTAATCTGGATAGGACAGTTGCACTTCCTTAACCAAGGCCTCTTTCACTGTTAAAAGCCTTGTCCATCTCCAGTGTCCATTTCAATTTTTCTCTTGATCTACCTCCAGTTAAATGAGACAAAGAACTTGTTATCACTGAACAATCTGGTACAAACTTTCTCTGGAAATTCACTAAACCCAGAAATTCCCTCATCTGTCGAACAGTTTCTGGTTTTGGGAACTCGTGCACTTTCTGCATATATTCAGGGGATTTCCGCAAACCTTCTCTCCCAACCAAGTGTCCCAAAAATGCAACCTCAGGTTGGAACCATTGACATTTCACAGGTTTGACCTTTATGCCAGACTTCTCCAGAGTATACAGGACTTTATCTACCAGTTGAAGATGTTCTTCGAACGACTCGCCCATTATTAGGATATCATCAATGTAGATGATAACTCTACTTCTTGGAAAACCATGTAACACTTCTTGTACCATCCGTTGGAAACTAGCAGGAGCATTCTTTAATCCAAAACTCAGTCGCTTAAACTGCCAATGCCCTCTGGTGGTTGAAAAAGCAGTGCTCTCTTCGGCTCTCTTCGGCAATTGGCATTTGATAATAACCTCGGACCATGTCTAGGGAAGTGAAGTAACAGGTTCCATGAAGACTAAAAACTGCATCCGTTAAGTTGGGCATTGGAAATCGGTCTGGTATGGTCACTTCATTCAATTTTCGATAGTCCACACACATTCTAATTGAGCCATCCTTCTTCCGATAGGGACAACAGGTGAACTCCATGGGGAAATGCTAGGTTCTATGATATCAAGCAACAGTAATTCCTGGCACTGGGCTTCCACCGCTTCTGCGACTGGTTCTGGGAATCTACGGGCGTTGTCGGATAGGGGTATCGTTATACAACTCTATCCGGTGTGGTACACAATTCACAAAACCTACATCATCCCCCTTGACTCAACACTTTCTCCCGGCGCCAACATTTGTAAGACCTTCTCCCTCTCTTCGAACTTCAACTCGGGTGACATGGTTATTTCAGTCCGTAGGCGTTCTTCTGTCCAGCCTGGTTGTTCAGCTTGGGCTCCAGTCATGAACGCCTCAATTCTCTCACTTTCAGCTACTGTAAAGTCCAGTTCTTCTTCATAGACTATTGATCTTATAGTCCCTATCCGTTCACCCGCCTTGATTCTCTGGGCTTCTGGGGTCAGCTTCATTACCAACACTTCTGTCATCCCAGCCAATCCATCCACTAACCCAGGGTGACCATACACTTTCCCCTGGAGTCGGGAATCTCCATCATTCCTCAAAACAGTACTCCAGTCTTCCTTCACCTTCGATTACATTCAAGCAAGGAAACTGTACAGGAACTCTGTGATATTTGCAGGTACTTAATTTCACATCTGATGCATAACAGGAAATTCCGGATCACCCTTCTACATGGCGCATTCTCACTCAAGTAAATTTCCTCCATATGCCCATCTTTATAAGCTCGTGTTATCCTTTTCCTTTTCACATTAACTCGGAGACTGTTTTCAACAAGAAAATTCATTCCCAATACAACTGGGAACTTCAACCTTTTTACCACTGCAAACAGAACAGGCTCCATTCCACTCCATGAATTGATAACCCTAGTGGTTTAATATGGTTGTTCACTCCAATCCCTCGAATCCTCAGTTACAGCTCTGCATCTCTGGAGTTAACTCCAGTTCCTCTACCACTGAGTGATCCAAGATTCCAACTGTAGCTCCGGAATCAAGTACTGCCAAGTAGTTCTCCGAATGTTCAATCCGTATATCCACCTTCAGTAAAGATTGAGGCGCTAACTGTCCAGTCATCTCCTCATCCAACCCATCAGTGTCAAAGACATTACTATTTATCAAATACGTTTCGGGAGCATCAGCTTCGGGTTCATTATTCTGGTCAGGGGGTTGCTCCCTATCAGACTCTTCAGGAATATTTACACTCTCACCAGACCAAATGGACCTGGATACCCTAGGTTATTACTAGCAGGCTCGCAACTAACGGGGACCTATCAGGACAATCAGTACCAGGATTTACAATCAATGATTCATTCCTCCACCAGATGGGAAGCTCTGTTGCCTCATATCTCTGGGGGACAAAAGGAACTGCACTCGCATTCATTCTCACAGGCAAAACTGGGTTGACACACACTGGATCTCCCCCCATCTGTACTTCACCCATAAATTCTTGTTCTGGTATTGGGCCTAGTTAGGGGCACTATTCGTCCTGCTAGGAGCTCTGGGGGTTCCCCTCTGGCCTCAGAGCTCACTGGTTTAAAGGGCGCAGTTCTTGATTTGGCTCAGTCCCTCGTGGGCTGGTCTGGTTAGGCCCAGGAACTGGTTCCCTTGAGATGGTAGGACTCGGTGCTCTTGAACTGGGCCTACTCTGCTGGCGTGATCGCTGGCTATGACCATACCCATTAGGTGGGTAAGGGCATCGTGACACCCAATGATCCCGCTCACCACACCGCAAACACACCCTAAACGCCGAACAATCCCGTTCCAGGTGACCTCTCCTTCCACAGTAATTACAGTTCACCCAGGGACGATCAGATGGTGGTGGTGGAGGTGGTTAGATGGCTGGCTGGTCCTGAACCCTGCTGCAGGCCCAACTGAGGGTGAGACTGGTGATTTTGTTGGTTTGGGTTCCTTTGGGGCTGACCTTGATCACTAACTGACCTTGTATTCTGGCCACCTGGTGGTGGTTGGAGTACCAAAGGGACATTCCTATGTTCCAGGCCTCCTGCAGGCTGGGAGAGGTCTAGATAAGGTTAAAGATTTCCTGGAGGTTCCCTCTCACTAGCTGCCAATTCTCTCACTGCTGGCCAATTCAACTGGGTCCCAGCTCCACGCGTCAGTCGTGCCGTGGCCAGGGCAACTTCAATCTTCACGGAAAATGCATCTGGAACAGTGCTAAGAAATTTTGAAATCAGTTCTCGGCAATTATCCACTTCTACCGGGCATTGCAGCCATCCACACAGTTTCTAACCTGGTTGCATACTGGTATAAGGTCTCACTGGGTCGTAATTGAGCATTAGTAAATGCCTCTCGCTTGTCTCTTCACGGTAGAATGGAGTTCTCTGTAGTAAGTCTGCAGTCTCTTCCTGACACTCCGTATGGCATCCCTGGTCGGTCAATTAAATCAAAACCCCCCTCATCTGTCCCATAAGACACTCTCGCAATGCCGCTTTCCAGTAGTTGTGTCCTCCTGCTACTGTATTGTCAGCATAATCCTCAAACTCCTTCCTAAATTCTTCGAATGTTCTCCCATCTGATATATCAAATGGCAATGGTTGAGGAAAGCGGCGCCCATCTAGTTTCTCTAGAGCTTTAGCAAGGCGTTCCAGGAGTTCTCTCTTGCCCGTGTTGGCAGGGTTGTGGCCCCTTTCTTGCGGTAAATGTCCCTGGTTCATCCTCCCCATTTGTCTCCCCAAGCTCTCGTGAAACTTCATAGGAGGTCTCCGGTTGACTGTTGGTCTGGGCTGGCTTTCTGAAGCCTGAAGGTAGGGGTGATTTGGCCCACCTTTGGGCTCCTGGTAGTCTGTTCAGGTCTTCGGCTTCTGTCCCAGATGACTCACTCTCCTGTGAGGGACCCATCATTCTCTTTTCTCCCCAGTTCATAGCAGGGCCATCTGTTCCACTTTCTGTTCAAAACCTGGACTGTTGAGGGCTGCTCACTTGTTCTAACCAAATGGCTACTGTCAATGCCAATCTTCTGAGAACATATACATCCTGGTCAGAGGCAGGGTTGGCAAAAACCCAGCAAAACCCAACTGGTTTTTTGCTGGGTAGTTTGGTTTTTGCCAACCCTGGTCAGAGGTTGTACCAGCAGTGGTAGACCCGTAATTTAAAAGTTGATCCTCAATATCTCTGTGGGGATTGGGTGGCTGATGCCATGCTCCCTCACCAAGCTGTCCACTAAATTCTTCACCAACATCCATACTCTGGGTTTTCTCTGGATTAGACATTCTCCCCTGTTCCCCTTTTAAATTTGAGTATCTCCAACCAATCTCTCAACTTATCCCACTGGGGATGCCAAAAAGTATGCTACAGTGGCTGCGTAGGCCGTAGTCCCCAAGTAACTGTATTGTCAAACCACCCAGCACCTTTTCACGTTTCTGGGTTCGTGATAGTCAAGAGACTGGGCAAAGATGTCATCATCTCTGGTATCTAGGAATGCCTCTCTTGTCAGTGGTTTATTTCCAGGGGATTATTCAGGTTCGACTTGCACGTTAACTGTAAAGGACTTCCCCCAGTTCAGGTGTCTAAATCTGACTCTCCAATGAGTAGGAGAACCAACCACTCAGAGTCCAAGAAAGGTCTGGAATTCAAAGGTAAACCTAATAGAAGTAAGCTACTCTGTTTCTTTTTCTCTTTATTATATCTAAAATAAACAATTATTCAGTATGAAAGTATAAACATAAAAAGACTGGCAATGAATCACAATTGACAAAACCTCTGGAAAACAAATAACACTTAGTGAGATTTGGTAGAAAGAATAGAAAGCAAGTGGGAGACAAGTACTGGAAATGACTTGCACAGAATGTTAACCCTTGTCCCAGCCTAGCTACCCTCCAAACTTGACCCGGCCCCCTTTATGACCTGAGTTTCAATTGATTTATACACTTAGACACTTTGTACACTGGCTAGTTAGTAGGGTTAGGGTCACCGGCCTGATTCCAGGGTAGATCCCAGTGGCCAACAGTGGTTGACATAACCTCAATGGACTGCGTAGCTCCCACTGGATTGGATCCACAATCCAAGCCTGATGAATCTGGACCACGTGAGTTGAATCCCAACTGGTTGCCTAGACAACACAAGATTATTAGTTACATGCACCAGGCACCATTAATTACAATAATAACATAACAGTCAATTAATCAACAAACATTAACTGGAATCATGACCATAATTGATCACTGGAAAACATAATTTACTCATGAAATCAAAGCATATAAATAATAACCACCATAAAAAATAACTACCAACATTGACAATTATGGCAAACCTATCTCACATGAGTTAATCAACCTATCATCAGTGCCAAACAAGCATGGGCAAAAACCTAACTCTGGAATAATGTGACTGGTGACCTATAATGATAATCAGTTCTCTAGCTAGTTACATGACAGGATCACAGATGACTGGATTTGGCTAAAGGAAACTCCAGGACTCCCACATGCACTGCAAACCAGGCAATAAGTAAAGGTCTGATGTCTGATTCTAACCTTGCTCGATTTATTACACTTATCTATACTCAGTCACAATTTCAACAACCTATATATGACGCGTTCGGTGGAGAAGGGGCGAACGCAACATTTTCGAATTATGCCACAAAATGCAGTTAAAGTTTGTAAACTTTAAACCTTTGTATTTTTCCATATTGAAATGTTGTATGAATTTGAACATATTGAGTAAAATATTGTTGTGTAATATGTCGATATAATAAAACGCCAAGAAATTTTACAATATTATTTATTGATAGCTTCTGATGTTAACTGGTGTAATCCATTATTTTGGTCCTCTTCGTCGAATGTTGTATTACCTGCTTCAACTGTTTCGGTTTCTTCCGTTCCTTTAACATCTTGTATAATAGTTCACTGCAGTTGCAGGCATTAGTCCTGATAATTCTTTGAGATCTTTTATTTTTTTTTCTTAGTTTTGGCAGCAATTGGGAATACTTGGTTCAGTGTCTGCTGGGCTAGATTGAATAAACTGACACTGTAGGATTTTTTCCCTTTCTGCAGTCTGACGGGATGGCTATTATCTGAGTTGTGCGGTATGCAGTAGATATTACGTACCTTCTTGTGTTGAAAGTCAAATATTAACTTTCTTGCATCTGTAAATTTAGTAGTTGTTGATTTCCTAATGACAATGCACGTTTTTAGGATGTCAAAATTGAGAAAATCAGCCTGTTTCATTTCTACAACTAGGAAGCGCTGTGAAACGGCTGTAGTTATGGCCATAACATAATCTTTTTTGGTGTAAATAATATTGCTGTAATTATTTTTTATATTTTGTTCAATTTGGCCAAATTGAGCATCACAGGGCATTGTCGAGTGACCAGAAAGTAGATAGATGTGTTCAGTGTGAAGCAATGATGCGGAGTGAATTTCTCTGAGATACATTAAAACCTAAATTTTACCGTGAAAGAGTGCAGACTAACATCTAATTTTTTGCATAGGTAAAGCAAAGGTTTTAAAGGATAATTATACGACAAAAAACTCATTTTTCGAATTTTGTGGCGTTCGCCCCTTCTCCACCGAACGCGTCATATATATGTCTATTTTTAATTATAATAATTAATACTAATAATGATGGTGAAATACAAATGACCACCACAATAACTAGGAATAAAGATTATGAACAAGTCTTTATTCCTATTGTACACTGGCCAAGGATTACAAGCTAGAGCACTTAACATCATACCTTTAAAGGCTTTCCAAACTCCCTTGGCTTCCAACAGGACACGTCTGTATTAATCTCAGCCTGTGTATCGGGTCTTCTAGTCAAGTTTCATAACCTTTTAATAGGCTTCCAAGATCAGTCTGGATGTTACACTAGGGTTTTTTAAGTTAACAGGCTTACTAACTAGACTCCTGTGGGGAGAGAAAAACTTGAGAAGAACCAGATAGGACTTGAAAATTAGGGTGAGGTTTTTTGTGAAAAGCTCCACAACCCCAAAAGGGGGATTTGAAAATCAGGGGGGGTGAGAAACTTTACAACCCCCACAATATGATTATGATACAAGATAGTTTACCAAAGATGCAAAAATAAAATTTTATAATTTATAGCACAATCATTTCAAGAAACCCAGATTTTTGGTGACCATTAATCAAAAGTTTTTTAATTTATATAGATCGAACTCACTGATTCTTTTCTTTTGCTTGCTCCTGCTGTACTCTTCTCCTTTTGTATCTCATGTCTGCTGATGTAAGGCATTCCTTAAAACCAGTGCATCATCCTGTTCTAGCTATTTTCTGGTCCTCATAGAAAGCATAGTCTTCTGTCATTTTGAGTTGATACAAATGTTCCAAATCTCTTCTCTGATTTGAGTCCTCACAGAAGATATCAAGCAGCTTTGAAGCTTTTTCAATGAAGGAAGAAAGATCACTCCAGAACTTGTCAACATGTTTCTTTTTTTGATATCTATCAAACCTATAAAATTACCAAAACTTTAATGTTGTGAGTGCAAATTTCAATTATAAACCCTAAGTTAAGTTCTAGTCAAAACAGAATTTATTATCAATCATTCTTATGATTTGCAAATCACTGAATCACATGATTATGTTAATAAAATTACTGTCACAAACAAATAAATGTAAACAAAATTTACAAAAATATGACATATTTTAAATCTTTTTATAAGGGACTGAAAATTTGAGTCTTACTCAAAAATTCTTTGAGTAGATCTTGAATCTTGCTGGTGACATTGGGGCATGAAATTGGATAGACATTACACCAAATCCAGTGTTCAATCAGACTTAGTGCAACCATACGAGCTGCTTGTCTGGTTGTCCAGTTCTCTTCTGCCATTACATGTTGGATGACATCTTCACCAAGAGGAAGCTTTCCATTGGGGAATGAGTCTGTGCTTGAAAATCTGTGACCTCCATCAAGAATTTTAACTGTCACTGCATCTTAACATCCTACTATGCAGTATTTTTTGGCAATAAGGTTATCAAAATACATGTATTTATCACTTCTATAAATTCAACCTGAAAAGAAAAATATAAAATATAATTTCAAATAAAAAACAAAATATTTGGAGAAAAAGGGCAGAAAAATTGCATTTTTTGAGCAAAAATTATGAAATATAGATGTTTTGATGCATCATTGAGCCTGCAGCCCTCTGCAAATGTTTTAATTTGTTTCAGAGATAAAAAATACATCATAAACAGTTTTTGAATTGTCTTTCTATCATGTCCAGAACCCATTGGCTGGTAGCAGTCTCAGTTTTGTATGCAACCACCCAAAATCAGTTTTAAAGTGTAATTGTGGCACTTTTGATTTTTTCACTCCACCCTAAATTACCCTGGCTATCTTCAGGTGATCAGGGAATACACTTTGTACTATCTACTCATTCATAAGTCGCGTGAGTGGGGTTTTTATATCATGTGATATTAGTTTATATATTTTCACTGGAAATGAACTGATACTGGCGCTTTTATTTTTTAAGTTTTTTAATATAGCTGATGTTTCATTTGGCAAAATTGGTTCAAAGAAGAAGGTATTTGGTGTGGGTTGTGTCATATATTGTTGGTAGTGACTGTCTGATTCTAGAATGGCAGCTGCTGTATTGCTTCCTATTTTCAAAAAGAAATTGTTTTATAAATTGGCCATGTCTTGGGGATCACTATAGGAAATTTCATCCAGTGTTAGTGAAGTTATGGGGGTTTGTCTTTTCCTTTTTGGCATTAACTAGGACCTTTAAATTACACTCGGGTCCTGCTACATCGACACTAGGTATTTCGGCTATTGCATTAATTTGGCTATTTTTCTGCATGCTGAAATATCAGGCAAATTTTGGAAGATTTGGTGAAAATAGTCAAATTACACAGCAATCACCATGTGGTACATGTGACCTGCATACACAATCAAACCTGCACTCCAGGCACCCATCTACCATTTGTATTTTGTACTGAAAAACAATTTTCCCCAAGATTTATGGAAATTTAAGCTTTTGGTTATGCTTTGTACAGTATTGGTAGAAGGCTGACAGTTCGCATGGCAACAAGTAGGTCATGATATTTTTTATCTAGTACAACAATCCTTCAATATGTACAAAGGATGCATGTATGAGAAATTTGTACACATCGAATTTTGTACATATTGAATACTATAATACAGGGTGTCAATGGGGATATGTACGAGTAAGCAATGATTTCATGACTTTCATGAAATTGTATCATAGAAAGTACAAATTAGAATCATTACGTAATATGTACAGGGGACCATATTCTTCCTTATTTGAGGGCCATAGCCAGGGAAGGAAATTGAACATAAACTTTCTAACTGGAAGAAAAGCACCAAAGGAAAACAATTTAATGTCAATTAGGCACATCAATTTATGATATATATATATATATATATTTTTTTTTTTTAACAGAAGTTATGTTGTTAATGAGGTATATTATAAAAAGCAAATTTTTTAAATTGTCATTCTGAGTAGATTCTCAGGGAAGGAAATTACAAAGTTGGCCGGGGAAGGAAATTGAAATTTCTGTAAGAATATGGTCCCCTGAATGTGTATATAAACCTGTAGCAAATAAAATTATAAATAAAATAAATGATAAGATACTATTGTACAAATGACAACAAATACTCTGATTGGTTGCTAGTCCACAAGCTTATATGCTTCGTGTTATAGCCATTCTGCTTCTTGTGTCTAGTATTTTTTGATATGAGAAGCACAATGGATAAAGTGTGAGGGGTATTATGTAAACAAACAGACATACCTGGAGAAGAATGTATTATTAAAGAAGAACGTACATACTAAATATGGATTGTAATTTAAAGTCATCTAGATGCAGGAAGTTTTGTTAAAATTAAGCACAGGTTGAGATAAGACTGGAGGATGGTGGCTGTGATATAGACATTATTTTCATTAATCAAGAGGAGGAAAACAAGGATCCCAAAAGTGATAACACTGTTGTTCTTTAGGTTAGTATACTATGTATGTACAGTTGCCCACATATGTAATGTTCCTCACCTCACAGATGACTCTGTACATGTAGCAATGCTACAGTGATATTCAAGGTACCCCAACTCAGGTGGAGGGGGGATAACTGAGTCCAACAACATATAACATAGACATATGCTGTATATCTAAAGGATAATTAAATGTG